>JACEGR010001168.1:0-185487 GCA_014170235.1 Listronotus bonariensis
ATTATTATTATTATTATATTATTATTATTATATGGTTAGCACAAAAACCTAACTAGTAAATGTTGCTCCGAACAAAAACCATTGCATTTATATCTAGGTCTATACAAAATACTACCACTAATGCAATATTAACTAAGTAGGTATATGTACCTATTTAATTAAAAAATATAAACGAACAGGAGTTCTATTACTGGAGCACATGGGTTATGCCTCAGACACGATACTAAAGCAGGCTTTACACCTGCAAGTTATTGATCAAAAACTTGTTCAACTACTTTATTGTTGGATAAAGAAATTAAAAAGTTGGATGTTTTTACTTTCTTTAAGTTATTGTCAAATTTATTTTCAATTTTATCAAGTGATTTTCTAGGGTTATGTTAACTATTAACTAATTTCTTAAAGGCCCCTAAAAAATATTGATGACAAGTTTTAATTTCTTTAAGTACTTAAGCAAGCTACTTGATAAATAAGTTAAGAATTTTTTAACCGTCAAGTCACTAATGCAATATTAACTAAGTAGGTATATGTACCTATTTTATTAAAAAAATATGAACGAACAGGAGTTCTTTTACTGGAGCTATAATATACAGACAGAAGCACAAAAAGTTATGAACTTTTAAACATAATTGAAGAACATGATTTAGACAAGATCGGACTTACAAGATTTTTACCCAAAATACTGTAATTTAACCTCGTTGAAAAAAATTCTGATTGAGAAATATTTGACCTTATACCTTTGTGTTGTAGACAAACTCAGACAAATGATTTAGTAAAAGCGAATATGTCAATAATTTAGGGATTTAGGAATTATGATTTTTCTTGATAAATGATGCACCCCATAAAGCATGCATTTCTCTTGGTTTTAATAGGGAACTTTTTCTTAGTGTGCTTTGAAAAACAAAAATGTGAAGTTACCATAATTCCTTAGTTGAATGCTAACACAACTTTACAGTAAATTTATTTAAAACGTATTAGCCAAATTTTAAATAAATTTTATTTCTTTTGCAACCAAATTAAATGCATTATTTTGGAAAAAATCTCTTAAATCTGGTCCTTTCAAAATCTATTTGACCAAAATTGGCAAACCTTAAGATAACATAGGTACCTATTGGCTTTTTAAATTTAAAAAGAGATAGGCGCAACAGATAATAAGTTATCATTAGTTAAAAAGTATGCAAGTTTAATTTGGCCCACACCGTATATATTACTAGAAAAAATATTTAACAATAACTAAAATTAATAAAAATTAAATTAATTAAAAAAATTGACACCTTGTAACTTGCAAACGATCAGATTTTTAATAAAGGCAAATTGCGTTAGATCATTGTATTTTGTTTCAAGGAATTTGTGGTAGCACATTGTACAGACCTTATTATATAAAAAAATAAATATTGTTAAGTTATTCCACAGAGTGTATCACCTAATTATATAAATATTTTTGCAATCTTTAGATTAGGAAATAATCCTAATAAAAGAAGCTACCACCTGAGAAAAAGATAATTAAAATTGGTCAAAAAACCAAAAGGTAATAAGGATTGAATTTTAACAAAAAAACTTTAGTCCGTTTTTCTTTTGTCCACGAATGTACTTTTAGTTAACTACATCGTGTATGAATCTGGGATGACAAATTAAAAAAAAACGTATTGTATATGTAGTAGGTACTATTCTTATTCTATTAGTTAGGCTGCCTGAAACTTAACGTTAAACTTAAAACGCGTTTTTTCGAAAATATTTTTTCGAAACGGTTGCCACCATACTTAAAGTTCTAATTAACCGATTTACTAACAATTTAACATAAATAATTTTTAAATATCTGTCTATCGCATAAATTAACAAAAAATAAAAATTTTAAATTTGTTATATTTAAAAGAAATATATATTTTACCCTTAATTTTAAGTAGCCGCCATTGTATGGAAAAACATTTATTTTTCAGTTTTGTTGGTTTATGCAATAACAATATTTGTATTTATTGGAAATCTGTCAATTGTTTATTTTTCAAATCACATGGGTTATACCTCAGACACGATACTAAAGCTTTACACCTGACAAGTTATTGATCAAAAACTTGTTCAATTACTTTATTGTTTGATAAAGAAATTAAAAAGTTGGATGTTTCTACTTTCTTCAAGTTATTGTCCAATTTATTTTTAACTTCATCAAATAGTTTTCTAGGGTTATGTTAACTATTACCTTATTACTTAAAGGCCCCTAAAAACATTGATGACAAGTATAAATTTCTTTAAGTACTTAAGCAAGCTACTTAATAATAAAGTTCAGAAAATTTTTAACCGTCAAATCACTTGAACAAGTACTTGTTCAATTAATTGATCAATTACTTGTCAGGTGTAAAACCCGCTTAAGCGTGTCGAACGGCTGATTTAAATAAACGACTTTTTTATTCTCGCATAAAGAACAAAGAAAGCGTTCTCACATTTTCCGCTCAACGCTGACGCTTGATATCGTGTCTAAGGTCTTAGAAATCTCGGCCACGAGGATATGGCCTTTTTTCTCCTTTCACTTCACAAATATTTCTTTTTTATTTAATTTTGTGTACTCTTTATACAGGGCGATTCAAAAATCGATCACAAAACTTAAAGGGGTGATTCTACTTGATAAAATATGGGTAGAGCTTCATATAATTTTTTTCAAAATGTAATTCGTTTTCGAGTTACAAGCCGTCAAAGTTCAACTTCAGCTTTGCGATATCTGTCAAAATAAAAAGTTATGATATAAATAAATTTTAGGTTTTAGGAAAAGTGCCCCCTGGCGGCATTTAAAAAAAGTACTTTTGTCTTAAAATTTTAGAATCTGCAAAGCTCGATTTGTGTTCCAAATATCAACTGGATTGGTTAAAAAATAAATGTAATATGGCGAAAAAATCAAAATAAAAATTGAACTTTGACGGCTTGTAACTCGAAAACAAATGATATTTAAAAAAAATGTATATGAAGCTCTACCCTTATTTTGTCAAGTAGAATCACCCCTTGAGTTTCGAAATCGATTTTTGAATCACCCTGTATATAAATTGAAAGAAAATTAAAAAATGGCTACTTAAAATATCAACTGCTTTTTTATTCATTGGAAAGACATGCTCAAAATTTAGGCTTCTAGAATATAATACCCCCAAATAAGTATAAATTAGGTTGCAATAAAAAAGGTATTTTTATGTAGGTACTTGCGTTTTTAAAAACTTTGGGAAATAAACATGAAAGTAGGTCGCATCCTTGTCACGCCTAATATAGGTTTTAAAATGTTATAATGTAGTAAACTAATATTCCTAATGGATTTTGAAGTTTCCAAACTTTTTTCATGACATGTTTATCTATAAAAGTATATTTTATACATTTAACATTATTAGGTTGTGATCTTTTAGGTATTTTTTAAAAGTTTTAAAAAATGGTATGGGGTTTAAATTTGGCATAATCTAATAGACATTCCACATTGGATTTAGGATTAATTTTGGATTTAGTAATACATTTTACAACTGTACATAAAATAAATAATTTATCTGTGTTATACAGTGTGTCCACAGATGGAATTAACTATACCTTTTTTTTAAATATATTTTATTTTTAATATTGTGAGTTAGTGTTTATAAAACTTGTTGTTTCTTTTAAAACGCTAAAAGCTGACATATAAAAAAAAGAATACAAAAATTTCTTTAAACACAATATCTTCATGTTCCTTGTCGCGAAAAAATCATCAAACACTCACCCTTTGCTTATAAGTGGCCAGGTTTTGCAGAGCGGGGGCACATTTGACCTTGTGGGCGTCACATTTGAGGATAACCTTAACTGGCATAAACTCATTGTATCTATAGCCACCGCGGCTTCAAAAAGCTTGGATTTTTTTCCGAGCCAAAAAGTATTTCTCTTCTTCCAATTTATACCCTTTGTATGTGTCCCAAATTCGACCCTCTCTGGAATATTGTTCTCATGTCTGGGGAATGGCATCCCTTACAACCCTCGGCATTCTTGATGCCATTTAAAGAAGAGCTGTTCGTCTTATTATTGATCCTTTACTTACTCAAGGACTTCTTTCTCTTGCCCATCGTCGTGCTGTGGGAGATCTATCGCTCTTTTATAGATACTTTTACGGCTTCTGCTCCGGCGAATTATCCAGCATAATCCCTCCTCTTCCAGCTCCCAACAGAGAAACTCGTGGTGCCGCACGTGTGCATCCCTATACGGTCCAACTGGACAAGCCCCGAACTTCCCATTTCGTTCGTTTTTTATCCCTAGAGTTTCTAGACTGTGGAACCTGTTGCCAGCGGAGGTCTTTCCTTCCCCCCAAATCTTCAAGTATTTAAGTCCCGTGTTAACAAACTTCCTCTTACCTTGCTTAAGACACCCACGGTACGTTAGTATTTAGGCTTTCAGCCTTCGTGGATTGTCCCAAGATAAAAAAACAATCATCTTTTTGTTAAATAAATTGCTACCTTCTGCATTACTACTTACATAAATTTAAACTTTACTTGATAATGTTTGCAGATAAAAAGTAAATTATTTTTTTTATTTAGAATAACTTCTTTTAGAAAAAAAACTAAAATAGTTAGGTCCATCAGTGGACACACTTCATACAATAAGATTTTTAAAAAACCTTTTTTTATTTTGAACCGAAAGAGTTAATAAATTTTTCCTAAATTGGGACAAAAGGGTATTACCACAACCTCTTTTGGCAATAAAAAAATGTAATCACGTCGCACAGTGCAGCGAGCTTATGCAACCGTTGGTCAAAATTAATATTTTATTCAAAGCTAATTAAAATAGACATACAAAATGTAGTATTTTTGTAAAGCTTTTTCCAATATACTGATTTTTTTGTTGATTTTGCAGGACACAAAACTAAGGCGGTGTTAACTTGTGACTGGACAGCCGCTACATAATACATTACAAAACTTTAAACCATTTTCATACCTTATGAGTTCTAGTAATCAATATTGGATTATCAATTTGTTGGATGTTAAAAATATTTATAATTAGCTCTCTTACAACTTTTTTGGTCTTTCTTGCCAAACGCAAAGTTTTAAAACAATCACCGTTGGTTAATCCTGCAAAGTTAAAACTGTTTTTAGAGGATTTGTAATTATTTGCAATACTAAGTGTAATAGCCTTGGGCTACCAAAATGACACCAAGTGACAAACGGCGAGCGGGAAGTGCACTATGCTAACATGATGGGATCTGCTGCCTCTGATGTTTATGTTAGCATAACCCTTCTTAACGGCATAATGCTCTTAAATTTTTAGCACTTTGCTCGCCGCTTGGTATCGTAGCCGTAGCTGCTAAATTTGCCAAAACAAAGCTATAAATAAAAAATTGCACAAAAAACATTATTGGACATCAAATAGTTAGATCCTTAGATATATTTATTTAAAAAATTAGCTATATTTGTCGTCTCCATAGTTACCGATTAAAACATTATTTGTTTTTAAACTTCTTGCAATTTAGGCAAAATAGGTAACTAATAAATATTTTTTTACAATTTCTTTTTTTTTTAATTCATTTTAATGATGCGTTGACATACAAATCTATGAGTTTAAAATATGATTTTTGGTAAATTTATTATTATTCTAACACAAAAATAGGACACATTTAAAAAAAATTGTGTAAATATACCAATCACAAACGAGTAAAATTCCTTTGTAAATATGCATAATTTTTTTCAGTGTACCCTTCATACAAAATTAACCTTTTTGTTTTTCGAGAACTCTATTGTATATTTTCTCTACTTTTAATAATATCTTGACATATTTAACTTGTCCGAAAAAATAATTTAAAAGCATCTGTAGCCGATGTCTGGGAAAACTGAAATTAGGTTTCCCTCCCCAGATTGTTGCACTGTGAGTCGCCTAGTACCAAGAGGCGTTTTTATATATAGTCCCAGAGCTAGGGAACCCTTTCAGTAACGTTAGGCCTCTAAGGCTGAAAATTTATACAGACTGTTCATGGATGGGATTAACAAGTGGACAAATGGACCAAAAATTTAATTTTTCGACAAAAAGTTATTTTTATAAACAAAAATTGTAAACAAAATGGATTCACGAAGAGAAAATGTTCATTTTGTATACATGATCCGCAAAACCCTAAACAGCATGATTTTTCTACAAAAGTAAACTAACTTTATTTTTTATTTTGAAGCAAAATTTTATTTAAAATTTTATTTACAATAGCATTTTAAATGACTTTACTAAAGTTACAGAGGTATCAAAAAGATTCATGAAAATGATTTTAAAGTTATAAAAAATTTATTATTTTAAATGTTTATACTAAAATGACCTAAAAAACTACCAAAAACACACTTTTTTAACTTTAAGCGCCAGTTTTCGTCAAATTATGGATTTCAATAAAATTTTGTATTAATGTTTTTATCGATTACAAACATGATTCTAAATACATTTTTGACATTTTGCCAAAAAATAAAAAATAGAGGTAGTTTACTCTTGGAGAAAAAATCATGTTTTTTAAGTTTTTGCGAACCATGTATACAAAATCAACATTTTCTCTTTGTGAATCCTATTTTTACAAGCAAAAATTTAAAGAAGACAGAGTTGTCTTCGAAAAATTAAATTTTTGGTCCATTTGTCCTCTTGTTAACTTCATCCGTGAACAGTCTAGATAGTAATGATTTATAGTATGCTAAGTACGAAAATCATCACCTGGCAGGCATCAGCCGTGCACATCATCACCCTGTATATTTTTGAAAATGAAAAAAATAAATTAAAAAAATAGTTGGAGCTGTAAGCATGGCAGGCTCACCTAAAGGTGTGTGACCACGAGATTACTATCAAGCCTGTTATTTCCTTAAGAAGTGTTTTAAAATTTTTATATTTTGGTCGGATATTTGTTTCAATAGGATAATGATTTCTGATGTTTTAGATTTTATGTAGCATATCCGGTTTAACCAAAGGTGCTCCCAACTTTGCTATTTTAAATAAAACACCCTATATATTTTTATTATATATATATCTATATATATATATATATATATATATATATATATATATATATATATATTTAAAAATCAATTCTACAGGCAATTCCAAGAAAACACATTTACC
Organism: Listronotus bonariensis; assembly: GCA_014170235.1. Classification (NCBI taxonomy): domain Eukaryota; kingdom Metazoa; phylum Arthropoda; class Insecta; order Coleoptera; family Curculionidae; genus Listronotus; species Listronotus bonariensis. Next base: position 7,060 of record JACEGR010001168.1, read on the forward strand.
ACATTACACGCTATTTTTAAGATCCCTCTACTAAACATCTAAAAAACTCACCCTGTATACAGTGTCCAATAACTTAACCGACAAACTTTAAGGGGTGATTCTACTATGAAAAATAAAAAAAAACTTTATATTAACATATCCTTAACGTCTTAGTTTTTGAACTACGAGGTGCTAAAAATAAGAATGTATATACGTAGGGTGATTGAAAAGTTTTGAGATATACGAACATTTTTGATTTTTTCAAAATAATTTTCACCAGATTGCATACACTTTTCCATTCTAACCAAACAGTCACTGAAAATGGCTTTCCACTTTTCATTTGAAATTTCAGCGCATATTTTATCCCAGGCCTCCAGTAGCGCGTCTTCAGTTTTAAACTTTTGTCCTTTCAGTTGGCTCTTGACAAAAGGAAACACCCCAAAGTCACACGGCGCCAAGTAGGGGCTATAAGGCGGATGTTCCAAAAGTCTCAAGCCTGCATCTGTCAAAAATATACTGGTAAGTTCAGCTCGATGAGGTGGGGCATTGTCATGATAAAGGTACCAGCTAGCGAGTTGCGAGTTTGGGCGAATCACTCTTAACTTTTCTATAAGTTTTGAAAGGCATACTGTAGTGTACCAGAGAGCATTTACAGTCTTCTGTTTTCGAAACATAACACGTTCAATTATTCCTCTTGAACCAAAGAAAACAACTATCATTATTTTTACAGATCTTGATTTGCGAACTTCGTCGGAGTTTCTTCAGCTTCGAGAACCCATATCTTATTCTGTTGTTTAGTTGGGACGTCGTAATAATAAAGATAAGTTTCATCTCCCGTGACGATTGACACTATGTCTTTAGATTTACCCTCCTGGAATTTGGACATCATTTTTTACACCAATTCACTCTTTGTGTTTGCTGCTCGGAAGTTAACTTGTGTGGAACCCAAAGAGTACAATTTTTTCTAAAACCCAAGTGCTCATGTATGATCGTGTGTAATGTTGCTAAACTAATGTTCAATGTCTCTTCTAATTGTCGATAGGTAACTCATCGGTTTGTTTCTATAGCTTTTTGGACGGCAGATGTTTTCTGGGGTAACTACTTCACACGGTCGACCTGAGCGTGAACGCCTTCAAGCCAAAACGAGCCCCGCTGAAATTGTTTGTACCATTTCTATATGTAAACAAAATATTATTTGGCTTTTCTCCAGAATAAAATTTAAAAGTTTATTTAACATTTTAAGAAAATTAAAACTTTTATACATTATGAAGAAACAATTCTGCTCTTACATAATATAATAAAAGTTATTATTGCTTTAAAAGAAATAAAATAATAAAATATTCAATATTAAGTTACTAACAATACAAAGCTTGCAAGCCAATAAACAAAGGTTCATTGGCACTCGATTAAAATCATTTTAATGCAATAAAATAAAATCTTAACAAGACGCCAGACGAGAACTGGGCCAATGGTTGCGTCTCAAAAATGTGGTAAATAGTTTACCGAAAATGTGGTAAAACCTTTGTTTATAGATTGAAAGCTTTGTATTGTAAGTAACTTAATATTGAATATTTCATTATTTTATTTCTTTTAAAGCAATAATAACTTTTATTATATTATGTAAGAGCAGAATTGTTTCTTCATAATGTATAAAAGTTTTAATTTTCTTAAAATGTTAAATAAACTTTTAAATTTTATTCTGGAGAAAAGCCAAATATTATTTTGTTTAAATTTAATCTCCCAGAAAACAAATAAAACATAAAAATACAATTTCTATATGGTCGCACGAGATGGACAGTCATTACCAAGTATAGGCTTCATTTCTTCTAAACACTGTTCTTGAGATAACCCACGTGAAAAGTTGTATTTCAAAATTGCACGGCACTCGATAGTCGTCCACGACGCCATTGCGTTAAAATCGCTGGACACGAACTGGCTCAAAACTTACTAAACACTCTACGTATATATATATATATATATATATATATATATATATATATATATATATATATATTAAATAACATCTTTAATGCCCATATAGAACAAAAAAAATTGATAAAAAAATATTTAAAAAAATACGTCATTGAATTTTTCCATTTTTTTATTTTAATTATAGAAACCATGCTGAGAAATGGTTTCCTTTGATTTACGCAAAAACCGTGCATCGAATAAAAAAATTCAGGCGACAAATTTGTTTCCCACAAAATAAAAATATAATAATTTTAGAGAAATGCAGTGGCGCGCCATTTTTTCGTTGAAATGTTTACTTTAAACGCCTCATAAACGACACTGTTAAAAAATATTTTTTTCTTGTATGCCAAAAATACCAAAGTATATGTCTTCCACTGGACTAAGACGTTTAGGTCATATGTTCATATGAGTTTCTTTTTCTTACTTTTTATGATTAATTACTCGTTAAACTTTTTTGTTAAGTTACTGGACATCCTGTTTTTTTTTAATTTTATTTTACCACCCTTTCGGGGTCATCCCACCCAGGTTTTGACTGTCGCCCCTCTAGGTGGTGCCCTGACTCCTACTTCTTCTTCGTCGGTGATCGACACTGACGATACAACCGGAACAACCAGAAGCTCCCTGACACCCTGTATATTACGGTTTAATTGCAGGAATAACCGAAAACTGTATAAAAGCGGCATAAAAAGCTGTGCTAAGCAAAGCTCATTTAAATGCAAGTATAAACAACGCGCATCAGCGGCCATATTCATATTTAGCTTGACTTTATTTATTTGTACATGGCATTACTGAAAAGGCAGCGGCGGATTTCCATAAGCCCAAAAGCTTTTTTGTAGAATCCATTCGGCCGACTGGCAAAAAAATAAATGCTTGTAACCTTGACAGGGATAAAATTTAAGAGTTGCTTTTCCCAATATGCCTAAGGCTTTATAACAGTTTTGTTCATTTTCGTGTCTAAAAGTAGTGATATAACCTTTTGTAAATCGTAAAGCTAAAAATAAACTTTTATTAGGAGATTTTTACCGGAAGCGTACAAAAAGTAAAAGTATTCTAAAAGTTAATTTCTTCTTGCGATTCTTAATTGCGATAAAAAGAACTTAAGGGCTTATTCTTAAGTCTTTATTAGAAAAGTTTTTTTTTTAAACTTAGGTCCAGCAAGGCATTGTTTTCAAGATACAGGATAAACTGTATAAGCAATAGTTAATAGTATATCGACCAGTAATACAATAACAAAACAAGCACTATTAGTCACCCATGTTTACATGCCGTTATTTGCGTTAGGCTGTCTCTTTTCCACACATTGCCTATATGTATAATTGACTGGCGGATTGTGTATACTAAATAAGCAATAGATAAAGATAGGTATATCGGCCATTAAGGCAACAGCAAAGGGTGTATGTTTATCATCCAACACGAAATGTTTACATGCCGGTATTTACGTTAGATTATTTCTTCTCCTCACATTGCCTATGTGTTACGATATTTAGCTGATCCGGTATATACATAGCAATAGTGCCGCCTTAAAAATGACCACCCTGTATTTGTGACAAATGTACGCCAGTAGCTTTAGTGCATTTTTATATTTTATTTTAATTTTGCAAGTAAGGATAATTATTTTTTGTTTGTTAAAATATTTTTAATGGTGATACCATATACAGAATTTTTTTATTTTAAAAAGTCAATAAATGGATATATTATATGTCTTTTTAAGCTCTCTGATTATTTTAATAAGAGGTAATAAAATATACAACGTGTTCATGTGTGATATTTGTTAAAAGATGTGATCCCAAATGTTTTTATTTAAAGTTGAAGAAGTTCCAACACAATAATAATTTAAAAGTGTTTTTGTGTGTGTTTAATGACGGAATGCCGCGACCCTTTATAGACCGACCCTGGCGGGAGGAGACATACAAATCTATATTATTAAAGAATATGCATAGTGGGTCAATTTATAATCATTTTTACAAAAAATGAGACTTAACTTTAAAAAGAAAAAATACGAAAATTGGGTTATTATTCACAGATTGCTGCGATGTGCGACTGATCCAAGCGTTTTTCTGGAAACACAACCTGTTAAATCTTAAAGAATTTTGCTTCCCTAACACCAATGTGTTATTTTTGGTATTTCAATCAGTGGCGGAGACTACGTGAATGTGCGCGGGCCAATGCTTTCAAAGAGGTGAAATGTATAAGTGCAATGCACCCATATAAGAAAAGATTTTTTTTTAATTTTTCCAAACTTTTTGCTATCAGGCAAGAAGAAATCGAGGAAGTAAAATGTTTCTGGATGAGGACCTTTTTTTGCTCTTAAACTTTTTATTAGGTGACAATAGAGTACGTAGGTGTGTAAAAACCGTTTGTTGTTTTGTTGCAAAAACAAATTAAGCAAGTTGGTATTGTCAAGAAATGATACCCTTTTTTTTCTTTTCAAAAATTTTGGACACATGGCACCCATATAATATCTGAAAACTTACCGCGCCTAATTTTAATTATTCCTTATTACTCAAAAAACTTTGAGGTTAAATTTTTAAAGTGATCTCGTAGTTACAGTTGTTTTTCGTTATAGATACTTTATCAATAATGGATAAACAGTAGTTCTTTAATGACACACTTGGAATAATTAAAAAGAACTAAAAAACTAATCAATAAATTAATGTCGTTCCTCGTCAATACAAATAAGTAGTAATCTTTTAAGGCAGGTATTAATAATTATTATTGCTCCCCAAATATAAAGATAATTTAGTTAGCATATACATACTAATTTTACAATATTGACTTTTACTACATCTACTAATTATAATAGTAAATACGGATGAGTAGCACTAGTGAATACATTTTTCTTTAATTTTTTATATAATTTATTAAGACAAATAAACCGGGTGTTTTTATAGTTAGGTCATATTTTAACAGACGATTCTTAAAGGAACTTTATTTAAAACTGGTAACAAGTTTTTAAAAAATAAATTTTAATCATGTTTTTATACAGGATGTCTCTAAAAGGTCTGTACAAAATGCTACTGTATGCTCCTTAGGCCATAATATAACGATCCAATGCAATTTACTCGTAGTCGAAAAGTTGATTCTTTGCGAAATACAGTGTGTCAAAGTTTTTATTTTAGATCTTCTTAAATCTTTTACTTATTTTAGGAGATCTTCTAAGAAGATTTAGTATAAGGGGTTTTTTAAGTATTAAATTAACCTGCAGTCTTTTGCTTTTGTTCAAAGTATCATTACTTTTTTGCCTGGGTATATTATGATTCTGTAAGATAATTATTATTTTTTTATATTTTCGACATAAAAAATGGTATACCGGTAACCGATTTACTTCTAAATAAAATAAAAAAAAAGATCCTTACTGCTTGTAATTTCCTTGCACTGCAAGGTCGCATCGAAAACTATCCGATCTGGAGATGCAGATTTTTTTAATGGCCGAAGGTATTTATTTCCGAGTTTTTTTATTTTTAAAAAATAATTTCGACTACGGACCTAGGACGCTTAGTTTTTGCACTGCCGGCAGAGGGCGTAATGCACAATAAACTACTAGGTTTATTCGACATTTTTAAGGAAGTTTTGAAGTTTTTTTATTATCGCCTACACCGCACTGATGAGAACCAAAATAGTTCGAAACAAGTATAAAAATCTGCATTTTTAAATCGAAAAAGAAAGAATGATTTGGGCTGCTGGTTCAGAATACTTTTTGCTTCAGTCATATTTTAGCTTCAGGAATTTGTTGTTGCAATATTTTCGCACCATTTGGAGACGCGCTGCATAATTATATACTTTAAATACTACTATATATTTTGAAGGGCGGTAACCAAACTAAACATTTTTTATGCTTGTAACTTGCACTTACTAATATAATAAAAAAATTAACTGTTCTTACTGGTATAAATGCGACCACAATGTCTTTTAAGTTGTGTAAGTATCTTTTATTCATTACATGCATATTACATGCCCCTTTTTACACAGTAGGGACCAACAACGTCTCGTGCTCTTTTTCACAAGTAAAAAAAATGAAAAATATATTTTGGTACTAACGTTAACGTTAAATAAATAAATTCACCAATTAAGTTTGTTGAAATATTTGGAAAAAGAAAAATGAATGATATATTTAGTCCACAGACCTAATTGGTCTTTGCGGTGTAAACTAGGTTAATGATTTTTTAAAATGTTACTTATTTTTGGCAGTTTTGTAACGACAATTGTAGAGAATAGTGCAAATTCATTGCACATCATGTTGACAGTACTATTTATCATAAAAAATTAAAAAAAAATGTTTAGCAGTCATAAAACGCGTTTAGCGGTTGGTGGTTTTTCTTTATAATTTTATGATGTATACTTTTGTCTTATACATACGTCCTTGTCAATAATCGGAATAAAACAGCGAGGCGCGCGACTAAAACTTGAATGGGTGATCGGGCCGTTGTCGGTTTTGGGCAACAACACGCGGTATTCTGCTTGGGCGTAATCGACCGGGCAGCAACCATCCAAGTTATAGAATGAATGGCGTGTGAATGAGAAGGAGTAGGGATCAGGGCACAATAAGCCTTAAGGCTGCAGTGCACCACCTATGGGGGCGACAGTCGAAACCTAGGTGGGATGACCCCGAAAGGGTAGTAAAACCAACCAACCAACAAAGGGATGAACGAAAACCGGCATAAAGTCAGGCACTATCGCTATTAAGGGAGTCCTTATTTCACCATGCATTTGCGCAAGCTGAGATGTCAAAATAAGACCGGTATTATTAGTGCCTCTTCTTATTCCACTGTGCAATATTTCTCTATTATGTAAAGATAAAAATGTATATGGTATCGCCTCTGTTCTGAATCGCAGACAAAAGTTTACAAATAATTTTTATTGTATCGGTGTTCAAGTCGTAAGTGTTATTGAGTTGCTTACCGTGTTTATTTTGTGAACCGTAAAACGTTCTGGTTTATTTAGGATAAAATATTTATGTAAATGGTAAGTAAACTTATTTACCTAATTTTAATTTTGGGTTTCTAATATTATCAGCGATTTATTTATTTCTTCACAAGTTTTTATAAGGATAACTATGCATAAGAAATGAAAATAAAGAAAAAAGTACCATATTAATTATATTTTTCAGCATACAATCAAAACTAAATCAAGTTCAAAGTGGACTAAATAAGCTTCCGCCAATCTTATATTAATTACACTAACCAAAAAAAAAAAAAAAAAGAAATAAATGTTTTTTTACTAAATGAATAAATTTTAGGTAAGTTAAACAAATATGGAAAAGAAAAAAACTATTAACTCTAGTTTTTCTAATAAAATTATTCATGATTTTTATTATGTCAAATATTAATTACATATCGAGGGTCACACCGCACAACCTCGTAAGTAATATTTTAATAATTAATTGTATTGGTTTCTAAGTACCCTATAACTTCTTAATTAATAAACTTTATTTACTTGCGAAATATAATTTAGAAATCCTTGGCCTTGTAATAACATAATATTATTAAAAAATACCGCCTCCTTTTACGAAATTAGTATTGAGAAATTATTTTTCTGTCCTCTAAAAATATTATTTTGCGACTTACGAGGTACACTCATTAGAGGTAAAAAGACATCTGTCCTTCTCAAGTTCTATTTTCTTCTTTCCATGATATTTCCTTAAATGGTAAGGTAAGGGGAAGGGTGGGTCCACATAACCGTCCGCCATAAGATACATTTTTTCCTACAAATTTCCCTTCTTTCTCAGGCTAAGGGAGTTGACTCCACCCCCTCATTTATATACCTCCAGCGACAGGTAAGTGACTTCTGTAGCATCTTAACTTTTAAACCAGCAATAATCTGCCAGCATTGCTTCATTCCAGCCACTCTATATCTCCGTTTCATCACGGAATTATCTTGATGGATCTTTCTTCATGTTTATTACTGACTTATGTGTGTGTTCTAAATAGTATTCGTTTTGCACAACGACAAAACGAATAATTTTGACTTTTTAAATTTGTATAATTTTAAGTCAGAATACCTACTTTTATTATTATTTAAGTGTAAATATTAACTTTAATTGTTTAGAGAATTATTAGTCAAAGGTATGAATAGATATGAGAAAGATAAATTAATTTATTTGTTATTTAATTTTCGAATTAACATATTTTTCATCCCAGTCTGTACCCTACGGATTTCGTCACAAGAGGTACATAGCACATCTTTTCTCTTTTTTTAATTAATTGGAGAAATACCTCTAAGTTTTTGACTAAGCATATAACTTGACTACTACGCCTTTTAATTGAGTATAATACGGTCCTGTATATCGCTTTGGGTGAAGGTCGGGCAGTTGAATTTGCAAAAAATATATATATTTTTTGTAAAATAGTATAGTGTATCTCAAAGTATATCGCTTTGGCTTTTGACGGCAGTACTCCAGTATACCTGCCGACAGCAATAAAACAGCGGATCAGTAGGTATTAAAGGGCAGAACATTAGGGACGGACTCTAAAAATATAAAGATTTATAATTTATTGTTTATTTTAGTAGGTATATTCTTAAAATTACATTAAGAAATTAAATATATGCAAAGTTTTAATAATTATAAATAAATTTATAACTATATTATCTATACGTAGTTACATTTTTATCTAAATATCTAAATCTAATTCGGTTTCACTATCAGAGTCATCGTTGAGATTAATTACAATACGATTTATATTGTTTTGTACAGAAATGTAATAGTCCTCAATTTTTAGAATGTGCTGTACTGAATTTTTCCAGCTCTTAACTGGTATATTAGTAATTACATTTTTTATTAAATTTATAACACTGGGACTTAAAGTAGGTGTAACATTTTCTGCTCTTATCTTTAATTTTACTTGGTTCCACAAATGTTCTATGGGGTTAAACATACAGTGGTACGGAGGAAGACGTAAGACAGTATGCCCAGCCTGTTCAGCCAAATTGTCACATACATATTGTTTTTTAATTGCATATAAATTTAGGACTTCCAAAAGTTGCGCTTTTTGTAACTGAATTCAAAATAAATATCATTTCCAACAAATATTCCTGGATTTCAGTTTTTGAACTTGATGAAGCTGGTTCTTTGTGTAGCAGACGGCTGTGGTAGCTTGCGTTATCCATGACAATAACACTGTTGTTTGGAATATTTTTAAAAGATAATTTTGAAACCAGTTTTCAAAAGTTTTGCGCTTGTATCCTCGTGATAATCCAAGCTAGAATCCTTAATATTCTTTGCAGATAACAGCAAGCAGTTTGGGCAGTATCGAACCATGTTTCATCAAGTCTACCACAAAATTACAACCAAGTAATTCATCTGCCAATATTTTTTGGTCACATTAAATATTATTTCTTCAATGTGTCCAAACGGCAGCTATGGTAAAATACTGCCGAACTTGGTAAAATTTAGGTAGGTAGAGAATTTTCAGCGAAATAAGCTCCGTCAGCATAATCTACTAATAAAAATAACCCCTTAAAAAAGACCAATAAAACGATTTATGGTAGTCGGGAGAGCAGGTTCTTATTCTAAAAGTAATAATACGACACTGTTCCTTTGATTTTCGTAAATTGTGGTTAATCATTTTATTGCAGGGGATATTTTTATCTTAAAGGGTTTATTTTATTAGTAGCTCATACCGACATACCATAAAACTTTAAACAGACTATACCTGGCAAAGTCTGTCAACATGAGGCCTGTTCTTCATATTCGGAGCGCGGTTCATATGTTTGGGACGATTATTTTGATTAATGTGTGTGATCTAAATAGTATTCGTTTTGCACGACCGAGGTTAACAAATAGAATAATTTTGACTTTTTAAATTTGTATAATTTTGAGTAACAATACCTATTTTTATTATTATTTAACTGTAAATATTAACTTTTATTATTCTGAGAATTTAATTTTCAAATTAACATTTGTCTTTCATCCCAGTCTGTACCCTACGGATTTCGTCACAAGAGGTACATAGCACATATTTTCTCTTTTGTTTGACATAATTGGAAAACCCCTAAGTTTTTGACTAAGCATAGATTGTTAACCTTGACTTCTACGCCTTTTAATTGAGTATGATGCGGTCATGTATAAGGCTTTGGGTGATGGTCGGGTCGTCTTTAAGGACAGTTAAATTTGCAAAAAAATATATATTTTTTTGTAAAATGATACCTACCTACTTCAACGAGTACAATAAAAGAGAGATAATTAGCGGAAAATTCAATATTTTTCATTATTTTATTTAAAAATCATCTAAGAGCAACCCTTTTTGCGTCTAATTATTAACACTCGTTGATCTTGTTGTTTTGTAATAGCAAAGAATATAATAGCTACCGCAATAGAAGTCCAGTTCAAATAGTAGAATTACGCCGATTTCTTTACACGTGTCCATAATTCATATGCGGCAGCTATTATATTCTTTGGTGATAGATTGTACCCAATGATCTGAAAAATAAATATGGATGCAGCGAAAATCATAATAACCCCTACCTAGGCACTGCGCAGTCCCCTTGTGGGCATGCGCAGTAAAAATTACTCACTAGCGAAAAATAAAAAACAAGACCGGGTTTAACATTTTGTATATGATTCATTTATACAGAAAATATACCAAGTAATTTTGTTTCTAGGTATACATATTTAAATATTTTATTTTAAGTCTGTATTCGTATTTCATAGCAGTCCCTAAAAACTAAACCGGTTTTATATTGGGTACTATTTTTTGTTGTATAATTTTTTATTTTTCGGTCGTATCGCTGATTTTATTGAAATTTAGCAAACAGGAGTGCTTAGAAGCACTGATCTCAATTTAAATTCCATTTTTTTGCTAAAACACCTTATTTTTGATTCATGAGGACCCACTTCGACTCAACCTCAAACCTGCACGAAATTTTTTTCCGCATTATTATCTTCCTTCTTAACACTACTTTGAGACAACAAAACTGAATGGTTGGTATTTTATCATAAAAGCCATTACTTTTGGTGTAACTTGTTTAAGGAATAAATCTCAATTCATAAACTGATATTTCGCTCCTGTTGCCGTAGCAGTTGTCGTTCAGTTAAATTTGGCGTGTTATGCCATTGAAATTGTTTATTTTTGGGGTTAGGGCTAAACTGACCTCATATTTGTAATTGAAACCACAAAAAAAACACAAAATACAAATATTAAAATTGGTAATGGACCCAGTAATTAATTATTGATTTAATTTGCCTACAAATGCCAACTTGAAATAAACTTGATGATGTAATAATCTTAAACTAGGCTTAAAGCGCAATGGAATCGCTTGGACTATTTAATTTTATTCAAAACCCTCCACAGAAAGATACCTATGTTTTTTTTTAACATATGAGCAATAAGCAATCTACAAGATATTATATGGTATAAATCGTCCTCAATATCACGAAGCGGCGTATCTTTTTTTTTTAATTTTACAAGGGTGCTTTTTAGGTATTTTTTTGTACTACTCTTTTTCAGGTAAATAAAATAGGCTTAGTATTATATTTCTATAACTTTTAAAGATATCAAAATCTAACGTATGCCAATTTGTAATATTAAGAAAGCAATTACATCAGCTCTAGTCAATTTTCCTACTTTTTGAGATACGCCACTTCGTGATATTGCCGACTAAAACCAGAAAGCCTTAGATTTTTTAAAGTTTCTTTTTATAACCTTGCCATTTGGTTGTAACATTTATTTCTTACAAAAACAGCCAATTTTCGTATATAGGGTAAGTTTGTTATTTTAAATGGAACGTCATGTATATTTTTCTATAATCCTTAAATACAATTTTTCCTGTTTAAAAGAAAAATAATAACCCAAACCATGACTATTTCAAAAAATAATGGATTTATTGATCTCTTAAAAATTAACTGCATGGCAATAAAGAGTATTATTTAAAACAGAAAATTTGCTACTTACTCATTTTTTAGTTTTGGTTATACAAAACTTAAATTAAACAAAAGTTAAAAAAACACCAAGAATTGCTCACAACGCACAAATGAAACACCAAATACCAAATGACTATACCGAATAACGGTCGACAGTAGATGGGAGATTGGGTTTGGGCAGCCGACGGCGTCAATTTTACCTGGATTTTACGATCGGGAAATCCCAAATTATAAATTAAATTAGGATGAGTGCGGCCCTGTCACTGTATAGGTAAACATTTTCAGTGTTGCAACCACTATAATTATTAAAATACTGCAAATTTTGTCAATGTTACAACACTATATTGGGTTTTAATAAAAATGCTAACTTTTATAAGAACTACGCATGCGCATAGGTGGACAGCAATTCTCCCAGTGTGGGGTAAAAATTTCGTGCGCATCAGGTCTATTGAAAATATATGGTGATCATTTTCTATTAGCAATCCTTTTAATTTTTAGATCATTGATTGTACCGGCGTTGTTAGATTGTACAAAAATATTCTTAGAAATATTCTAAAGATAAAAAAAGGAAAGTTATAGAGAAAAGTAGGTGAGTTTAATTTTTGTGTTGTGAATAGTGCGAACTCGTTTCTTAAAGACAATTGTAAACAAAATGTTGACATTTTTTAAGGTTTAAAAGAGAGTACTTTTAAATTTGTTGCTCTATAGATGTGATTATCCACACTTAAGTATATTATATTGGTTGCTATAACTTATTGTCCAATTAATGAAAAAAATAAAAAAATAAAAATCTTTCTTCTAATGCGACCGTAACCAGGTTTTGTAAAAAAACATGCTTGCTTTTCTGACAAAACTCTTTTAAATTTACACTTTACCTATGAACCGTAACATACCTTATTTTGAAATTGTTGGATTACAATTTCCACGTCTGGGGGAATCACGTCTCTTACAAGTTATATGCATCAAAAGAAAAGCAATTCTTCTAATTAATTAATGCTCCCACACTTACCAGAAAACTTTCTTGACTTAGCACAGAAATGCTTTTTGGGACCTGTCACTTTTTTAATGCATAAAATGATTGCTGCTTCTACTTTAACGAATTTTCTTTCTAGCAGCTTTAATATGAAGTGTCATTTCTATGCATTTTTTTTTATTGAATCCGAAAATTTTTATATTGCTTCTTACCTGAAAATCTAACCTCATTTCATTGTTTTATAACCAACTATAAAACTTTATTTTCTTGTTTTTTGAATACCTATAACAATTGCTGTTCTTTAAAAATGTAAAATTTTAAATAGGTTAGATTTGACTTGGCCAGATTTTATTAGAATTAAAAAATATATTATATTTAATAAACTTCAATAACATTTTTATATTGCTGATGTTATGAAAACAGGCTGGGTTTTAATTAACCTACTTTAAAATCTGAAATTTTTAAATAACGGCAATTGTTATAGGTATTCTATAATATTATTTTGTTCCTATATTTACGCATTTGGATTTTGTACAGAACTTTGCACCCATTTAAATCTGCTTTATTGTTACTTTACTGGCTGAGATACCATTAAATTTAGCTAATACAGTATATTTTTAATATCAAGTGCTATAAGCAAATTTTAAAATTTAATATTAAAGAATTAATGGGACCCAATAAATAAAAGTTTGTTTTTTCAATATTTTTAATTAAAAACGATGACTCAAAAAAAAAAGATGTTATTTAGCAAACAAGGCTTTAAAAAGGAAAACTTATATTCAAGGCTCAAGTTACTTAGAACATTTTTTAGGCGATTGCTTTATTAAATTTCCAAAAAAAATATATATTTTTTCTGAATAAGTGTATATGTTAGTTTTGGACAACCAACTTAACAAATTTTTAAAGGTTTTAATTTAAAATAATAAGCTCTTTATTTTTATAGATAGACTAATGTTAATAGGCGTAAATTTATACAGTGTGTCTACTTAAGTTTGTACTATATGGATTTTTTTAATATAAAAAATAGTTATTTATTACAAATAGTTCTGCATGGTCTAAAACCTAACCGATATTAGTTTTGTTTAGTGGTTGGTAAATATACGAGGTATAGTAAGAACATTTTAAAAGCGCATTTTCGGTACCCTTTGAAAATAATACAAAAAACATAAAAAGGCCGCCTGCAATCGCAATATTTTATACAAAGGCGCCGCTATCCTTTACAGCAACGCGCCTACACACATGGGATAGAGATCCATTATTTTGGCTAAAAAGCAACTTTGAAATTTTAATGGCTCATGCTGTGTATTTCAAAGTAGATACTCCAAACTTCATGTACGCAAAATTATAAAAGGATATGACGACTTCTATTGGGGTAATAAGAAACTTGAAAATGTATTTTAAGTAAACATAAATATTTAACATTTAATCCCTTAGTTTATTATTACCCTTGATTACTAAAAAAGTAAAAGAGTTTAAATAATAAGAGCTATTGTTGTGTTTCCGATACAGTCTCGCGAAGTCTCACTACTTTTGTCAAAGATTTTTTTACCTTTTTCTTTATCAGTTTTTGTACTTACAATTGCCTTCCTACGTTTTACTACTTCTGAGTGTAAGTACAGATACAATTTTTTTTTATAATTTACAAGGTTTTTCATTTTAAAATTTAATATGTTTTGTCCTACACTGTATATCCTAAAAGATAAAAGCATTCTGATGAAAGATATGGATTCTACAGAATCTACCCAACAAAACAGTGTTATTATTTATTTTATACGTTAAAAAATAAAAAAAAGTTGGGAAGATGTATCTCTATTACGCTTCTAAGAATAATTTAAAATTATATTTCAGATTTGGATGGTCATATTTCCGAAACTAATTGAGATAGACACATCAAATGTAGTATTTTTCTAAAGCATTTTAAAAGATTTTTTTGGTGGTGATATAATATTCAGGGTATTTCATTTAAAAAAATCATTCCTATTGTCGTACCCTGTATATCATATGAGATAATATTCATCGGATTACTGATTAGAATACTACCGAATTAACCAAACAAGCTGACATAAAAAATAATAATGTTAAGTGGGGTGTAAATTTTTAATAACATATAATAAGTTTTAGGTTTCCAAAAGCATTTGTAATAATTTATAATATTTTTCCAGTAAAAAGCACCTCATTTTAACTTAGATTGGTAAGTTTCAGAGTTTTGTCCAAAAAATTAATTTTCATCCCATAGTGCGATGACTACCTGCATCAACCGGCATATCATAAAAGAAATATAGCATAGGCGACCGCGAAGTCAAGCATGCCGATTTATTTGCTTTAAACTTTTTGTGATTTTTTTTCTTATCAAAGAGCACCGAATTTACATTTTTAAACTGTTTCTTTTATACCTACCTATGTAAATCTTCTTCATAAAAAAGCAGCTTTATTTTTTTACAATTTCTAAAAGTTTTACCAGGAAAAGATGTTAGGAATTAAAAATAACTTTTAAATAAACAAACACATTTACAAAAAAAAATAAATACCATAATTCAATATTCATGAATACTTTTTGACGACCAAAAAAAGGTCGTCATTTATACCATATATTTAATTACTCCAACAATTTTTACTAAAAAGTGATTTCAAAACTTTTAGTTTAAAAAAAAATTAAAAACATTTTGTAACGCCGTGTATATTGCTTCAAAATATAGCCCGTCTAAACGGACCTACATATTTCTGTTGCTTAAAATATATTTAAACCCAAATGCAACCATTTCTGTTTATAACTGTCCAATTCCACTATTGTTTCAAATAAAATCATTTTTCGTAAAGGATTTATTGCCTTAACCTTTAGGGATTTTTTTGAAGAAAATAAAATAGGCTTCCTTTTAGGGTTTCTTTTTAAAGAAAAGAAAATAAGCTATTTAAGAACGCTTTTAGTTTTGAATCCTTTTAACTTAAACATATATACATCTTTTTGGTATATCTTTCTTTTTGTACAGGCTGTTTAAAAACTAAGACGAAAATCCATTATAAAGCATTAATCGTTACAAAGTTTATCTTAAAAAATAATATTTTATTGAAACCATTAGAAATGTAAAAAAATATTACAAACGTGTTTAACAGCAGATAAGTAAAATCGTTGCCTAAAATTAATTCCACCAAAAATATAAATGTGAAAAAGGTCAACAAAGTCCAAACTAAAAGTATGCTAGGATTTGGGCTTCGCCGCAAAAAACATGGAGATCTAAATAAGTTCCAAGCTTTGTACAAAATCCACATATGTATAAGATCTTTAAGGAGGTTAGATTCGAATTGGCCAGTTTTCACTACATCAGTCATTTTATAATGCTAATTCAACATATTTAAATATATATATATATATATATATATATATATATATATATATATATATATATATATATATATATATATATATATATATATATATATATATATATATATATATTTATATATATTAATTTTGTAACGTAAGCACTACCACAGTAATCAAGTTAACAAAAAAAAGTTAATCGATTTGTTTGTTGTTGTTTATTAAAATGAACTTTAGCTATATACGCTTTTTTAAAAGGGTTGCAATTCTTTTGGAAACCATACAGACTGTTTGTTTTTTAACTTAATATTGGTCAATATTTTAAGAACAATATTATTTTAATAAACTAGTTATAAATACCTTTATTACCAGTATAAAAGCACATAATTATTTACAACGTTTCTATTTTTTTTTAATTCCTTAAATTATTGGGAAAAAAATATTTTTAAATAAGACATTACAATTATTGTCCCATTTACATATCTCTAGCTGCAGCGGTTTCTAAGATCCCTGTAGTTAACACACAAGTTTAAAAAATTATTCGTTTTTTGGTATGGTATAATTACTAAATATATTCAAATTAAATTAATTTAGTAGTCACCTCGAATTTAACGTTACACGCCTCACATTATGATGTTCAAATATTATAATATTTTTAATAGCTAAAGTTCGCGCGTTTAGTAAAGAGGCCACCGCGACCTCATCATTATTTACGCGAAATCTTCTGTAACTCTCATCAATTTTAGACGTTCAACCAATTATAACCGCGGTAATAATTGGTGACAACTTTGACGTATATTACATTGTTTAAACGTCAACAAAACCGATGGTAAATACCGTTTTAGAATTAGTTCTTTGCCTAAAATTGATGTCTCTTTCAATCGCGGTTTCGAGGGCTTCGTATCGTTACCTATGAAGTAGGCATTTTAAAGATTTTATTTATAAAAATAAATAACATTTTAAATACGGGATGAGGGAATAAGAGGAAATTTTGTGCAGAAAATAATGACGTCGGTGGCCTTTTTACTAAACGCGCGGAACCTACACTTCTAACAATAATTATTTATTAGCCATTTAAATGAAATATTTTTTTTAAAGCTTATAGTTTGAGAACTGGTAAGCATTTTTGAGCAGGTATTTCAGGCAAAATGAAATTTATCCACAATGCTTCTTTAATGGCATTTAAATAAAGAAACGCAGATCCCGCTAAGGGGTGACGGGCCATAATATTTCTAACAATTAAAAGTCTTTTCAATTTTTTCCTAAAAATAGGGATTTTTGTCAGCCAAAAAAACAGACGGCTGTGAAATCGAGCTTTTGTCTACACTAGATAATAACTATGTAACAGGTTGGTTTAAAAAAATATAAACTGTCAGTTGATTTTTGAACTTTCGCCCTGGTTTTTTTATAATATCTAAAAAATACAGTATACAGGTTAAAAATAAGGCGTGGATCAAAAAATTTAGGATTTTTTGGACCCTATGCACATTTTTATTTGAAACTGTGTTTCAATACGAAATCTCGCTAACAAAGTGTTCTAAAACAAGTTTTTAAAAGCAAGATTTTTTTCAAATTGTTGCTAATGCCTCGCCACACCTTAGCCTGGTCTACGTTTCTATATTTAAATAACATATAAGAAGCACTGTAGAAATTTTTATTGTGCCTCAAATACCTGCTCTAAAATGCTTTTCAGCTCTTTACTATATAAAAGATTTCGAGAATATGCGATGCGATAATTATTGTGGGGAGTGTATTAAAACACCAAATACCGGGTGCCCACGGGATCATTTTCTGGCTGCTATTTTTTTATTTCTTTATCGATACTGATAAAATTTGGTAGGGTTGTTAGACTAACGAAAAGTCAGTTTTGAGTTCATATGATAGGCATATGATTGTGTTTTTCATCGTGGAATTCGCTTTAAAATACTGCAATTACAAATATTATCAAAATAATTTGAAAAATTCAAAGAACGAAAATTATCCCATTTAAAAATTAAAAGTCCCAGTTATTTCCGGTGAAACCGGAAGTCGTAAAACCCTTTTCATATACATCCAAAAATTACTTTTGGTTACTCCAAAAACCCTAGCATTCTTGACAAGTTTCGTAAATATCGATAAAGCAATAAAAAATAGCAGCCGTAAAGTGATCTCCTGTACCGCAACTCTTAAATATATTTAAAACCGCTGGAGCTACATTTACCTTATTCAGTATCTAGGGTGTTTTGAACATTCGGAATTATATAGTGATATCGACATTGTTGCCAGATTTCGTGGTTTTGTGCTACACGTATATTTTTAATTTTTTGAAATAAAATTCTTTTATTTATTTATTTTTATTGCATTACGTTCGGTGGATCAAATTTAGTAAGTTTCTAAAGTTTCAAAATTCTGTCCCGATTAGTTGCCAAGATATAATACAATGCACCTCTAGTAAAATGTATGTTAGCGCTTAAATATCTTTTAAAACGCTAGAACTCTCTTTACAAAATTTGATATTAAGGGGTCTTTAGACTACCTAACTAATCAGTGATATTAGCATTGTTGTCAAATTTTAATTAAATTGCGGTGTTGTCCTATATCGCTAACTTGTAAAGACTAAATTTTGAAAATTTGGAAGCTTACCAAAGTTAGCACGCGCCTTTTATTGCAACTAAAGTAAATAGAGTAAGCTATTTAAATACCAAAAATATTACGTGAAGCGCAAAACTGAAAAATCTGGCAACGATGAAAATATCACTGTCCAATTCGACTTGCCCAGAAACCTCTAAATACCAAAATTTGTAAACGCAGCTTAAGCTGTGTTAAAGATATTTAAACGCATCTGAACTTTTTATCTAAAATGTGCTGTTGTCAAATTTTATCAGCTAGTAAAAATGGAATTTTGAAACTTTGTAAACTTAATAAATTTTGCCGGAGCATTTTATTGCAATCAAAATAATAAAAAAAGATACGTGTAACATAAAACTAAGAAATCTGGCAACGGAGCCGTTATTACTGGTAAATTCTTCAGGCCAGAAGGTTCCATATAACAGCTTTAGTGGTTTTAAAGATATTAAGGAGTTGCAGTACTTTTTACTTACCCAGTATGTATTAATTATTGCATATTTAGAAAATACGGCAGAATAAGAATTAAATACCAAAATATATATTTACATTCCATTTTAATAATTTTAGAGGATGTTTACCAGTAACTTGTATTCTATAAAAACATCTAATTAGAAGTGCTACGTTTGTTAACTCTTTAAATATATTAACTGCGCTTGTGCTTGGATTTGTTTAGTGATAAGATAAAGTGTTAATAACATGAATATGCCGTTCGCATTTATTATTTTTGTGATAGTTGCTTAAATTGGTTTTTAGTAAGACACGATTTACATAGGTTTATTGGTAAAATAAATAATTTTTGTTTTTTAATAAATGGTTGATGATGATTATCATCAACCCCTTGCGCTTGGGTACCGAGTTTTAAATTATCTTTTGCCATTCACTCTTAACTATAACTAAGAAGGTACAAGAAAGAAAAAAGAAACAAATAATTATCGAAAATTCAAGAAAAAATATTTAAAATATTTTTAAAATAGAACACCCGCTATATTATGTCTCCATTAAAAGGATGTTTTGAAAAGCTTTACGAAAATACTACATTTAATAGATATGTCTATTAAATGTAGTATCGGAAATATGGTCATTTGAACCTGAATATAATTGTTATTACATCCCCATCTTAGCTTAGTCCCATAGCTAAGTATCATGGAAATTATATCTACTATTTTTCAGATTTAAGTGGTCATATTTCAAAAACTAATAAAGATAGATATATCCAGTTTTGTATTTTTATAAAGCTTTTAAAAGACCCTTTTTATGGTAATATAATATACAGGGTGTTCCTTTTAAAAAGAGTTTACCTCTTTGTTTTTTAAGGTTTTGATGTTTATTTGTTCCTTCTTTTATGTTTAAAAGATAATAGATAAAAAGTACAAAACTTTTATACAATACTTTTTTCTCATCCTCATTGGTTATAGGTAAAAGTGGATGGCAAAATATAAACATACGGCTTAAAATTATTTAAGTCTTGTCTATTAAATCTAGACACGCGGCAGCATGTCAAGCCAAGTTCAAGCAATGGAGCTACTGGCTACATCACCGCGTGTAATAATACACGAACCACTTGGTGCCACATTTGACCCCTCCATAACTCAAAACCCATTCAACACATGAAATTATGTGTATATCCAAAAGGACAACTAGAAGCCAAATTTCATAAAGCTAAACGGTTATAAAGATATAGAGATCCAAAAGTCAATTTTCCACTTACTTACTGACTGAGTGACTCACTAATTGATATATAGTATAAAAATCCAACCCACTTCCAGATGATATATATTATAAAAATTTAGAATCTAGCTCGGTTGAGGTGTGAAGGTGTGGAAAAGGATCTAAAAATTAAAAAAAGGAGGGGTTCTCATTCAAAAAAAAGTTTTTTTTTTTAATTGTAGCGTTTAAATCGTTGGTAAATGCTTACTGTTATTTCTAACGTTTAAGAAAATGTAGACAATACCATAAAATTATGCAACAAAAAGTAAAAGAAAAATATTTAATTTATATACCTGTCTAGTTTTCTATACAAAAAGGGGTATAAGGGGTATATGGGTTTTATTATTTTAATATTTATTTAAATATGTTGGCATTAAAGAAATCAGAAATTAAAACAAATAATCGAAAAAATAGTGCAAGGTTTTTTGTCAAGAAGTCTAGGTCATATTTTTTTATTCAGGGTCAACAATGTGCTAAGTCACCAAAATACTAAGTTCAACTTGGTATATATACAGAAATTGTCCTAATAATGGAGAGAGAAAAAGGTTTTAAAAATATTAGATAAGAAGTAGGTAGTAAAAGGGAAGTCAAGTATAAAGTTAAAGTTT
Organism: Listronotus bonariensis; assembly: GCA_014170235.1. Taxonomy (NCBI): domain Eukaryota; kingdom Metazoa; phylum Arthropoda; class Insecta; order Coleoptera; family Curculionidae; genus Listronotus; species Listronotus bonariensis. Next base: position 28,080 of record JACEGR010001168.1, read on the forward strand.
TAGTTAAGCCTCGTACGGGCTACCCCTAGTGGGGGTATGCCCGTACAATATTACGAAGTTAAATTAGTTTCCGTAGTCTAGTTAAAACTGCCAAGGTAGTTTTTGTCCACCGGTCTCATGGTCCCAAGAAAATAGTTCCATATGGTACATTGCCCCAGTGACGTAAAGTGGCTATATGTATGTATTTCAAAACTCAACGTCACAATATCCCAACAAAAACATAATTGTGAAAAATATAAGCGAAGTTCAATACTTAAATTTTGCTTGGCTGTTGGCTTTGCCGCAAAAAAATGGAGATCTAAATAAGTGCCAAGTTTTGTACAAAACCAAAATATGTTTAAAGCCGGCTACTCAATACGCGGGACTTGGCGAGTAACTTGACTTGGAATATACTTGGCAAGTATTTGTGTAGTTACAAGTAAGCTATCTACATTACGCGACTACTTATAAAATTGCAAGTTTTTGGAAAGTACAAGTAAAAAACAACAAATACTTTTCTAAGATGAACAAAAATAAAACGACAGTCTTAGCTGCTTTTGTAACAATTAGTTGTGGTTATATTTTATTAAAAAATAGAAAAAGAAGTGCAAACGTAGAAAACGTAGAAGGTGGTGGTTAACATCCTTTAACAATAGTAAAGATAAGTAGGTATTTTTCTTTTTGTATATAAAGTGGGGTTGCTACCTGCGCCACTCGAATAGCGCCAGCCATTTTGCATATTAAAACGTGTTGTCTTGTGAAAATTCACCTTGTATACGTTTCCAAGCGTCATACATTTCATTGCGGTTTTTGTAGAGGTTATAGGATGCATTCCAAATAACAGGTTGTTCTTCATATAAATCTAAGAATTGCAAAGGTAAATCATTGGACCAGTCCATTGCAAAATACCACACAAAAAAGAAAACTTTTCACATAAACACAATAATTGAAGGGTGGCGGCGAATAAAGGTCAGTCTATTTTTTGCCAATACTAAAGTAATAGCACCATCAAAAAGCTAGTACTATAATACCACTATTGCTAATTACACCAAAAAACTTAAAAATCCTCGAAAAAAAAGTTTAAAGATACAACCACAGCTTAACAACGTACCGCCTAACAATATTCGACTTAAAATATTAAAACGCATATACTGATAAAATAGGCCAATCGGACTTTAATAGATATTCTCCGTGCCCCTTCAATTCGACTTGCCAAGTAAGGCGTAATGTAGCGCCGGTAAATAAATTGAAAAGTCAAGTACTTGGCTTCTTTGACTTGATTGATTGTTTTCCGCTACAGCTCGGGAGGTGCAAGTAACTTGCCAAGTCTAAACAAGTCGTCGTATACACCACTTGCTACTTACTATGTACTTGGCAAGTACCGCGTAGTGAGTAGCCGGCTTAAGATCTTTAAGTAGGTTAAGATCTTTAAGTAGGTTAGATATAACTTGGTCATATGTTTATTAGAAATATAAAAAAAAATCAAATAGGTTTAATACCTTTATAAAATGGCTAATATAATGAATTACGCATCCTTGGTGATCGCTTCCTAGAAAAAGTATGTAGCTTTCATAAAACTAGGTTAACTAACCAACGATAATAATAAAGAAAGAATAAAATGAAACTCTAATCTACACTATCCAACATAAATGTTAAATTTTCTGTGTTAAAAGACTTATTTTACAGTAGCTGGAACCACCTAGCCTGTATCGACTGTTGCTAACATGTACCCTATACAATGAGTACCAATATGAACACTAATATATAGGTCTTAACGTTCCAAGTTTCATGAAAATATACCAAACGTTTTGGAAGTTAAAAGGGGACGACGGACTTTAGGAGCTCACCGTATGTAACAGCTTTAACAATAGCTATAGATTACTACTATTCATCAGGCATAAAGCTACTGTGCTGGAAGTATCATAAATATAATTTAAATAAATTAAAAGGTAACATAACAGAGTTTTTCTTAGGATGTTCTAACAAAACTTCATAAAAATAAACTTCATATAGGTACCATTTTGTGGATAAGCTTTAAGAAATATAATTCAAATTTTGTACCAGTAAATTTTACAAAAATAGTTAAAACCAGGTCCAAGCTGTTTTTGGTTAAAAAGAAAACAACAAAAAAATTAATAACAACAAAAACAAAGTATGTGGCTTATGCCCATTACACATAAGACGTAGAACGTGCTTTGCGCCCCGCTTCTAACTTCAGAACCGTTTGGTATATTTTTATAAAACTTTTAACTACAATTTAAGACAAAAGTTTTTTCCACATATAAATGACAACTCTAAATGTTAAGGTGACAGCTGAGCGCCATTTTGTTTTATTTTAAATGGAGTCGAGTGATACCTTATTTTCAAGCTCCTGACAAGCACTTTATACCTAACTCAAGAATATAAAGTCATTAGCTTCACATACATCAAATACAAAATATTTGTATTTATTATTATTTATATACCGCACTGAAAAGCAAAAACTTAATATCTTAGAGTCGATTGAAATTTATAAAGTCAATAAAAACCCCTTAATAAATTTACTAAATGACAAGACCGACCTAAACAACCGCATGTTTTTAACAATTTTTTAAAAATTTCGGATAGACACTATTATTAAAAATGTGTTAACCATTTTGTAAGTGTGTATATATGTATATACAAGTTCCAAGTAGTTTAGAATATTCAGTTTAAAAATGTAGCAAAGCTTCGAAACTACAGTCACTTTATTTAGAAGTATTTAATAGTAAGAATTTTAAGTCGAAGCCGTTCGGGGATTTATTACAAATTTTCGTAACCACGAAACTAAACCTGGCAACTAAAATTAGGAGGTGGCCCCGTGCAATATTTATTAGTTCATAACTTTATTGCGCAAAATTTTGTTACAATCAAAATTTATCAGAGGGCCTTATTTAGAAATATTTAAAAGTAAAAAATTGAAATCTAAGCTATTCCCGAATGCTTTTGCAAATTTTTCCGCGAGAGAGCACTTAGGGATGCTCAATAGCTCATTACTGTTTTACGCAAAAATACAGTGATAGAAAACAAAGTAATTTGTTTCATTATTATTTAGATGGCCATATTTTCAAATCTACTAAAGTCAATGTTATTATTGTAATATTTTTTCAGAGGTCTTTTAACGATCTTTTTAATGGTCATATTAGTATTAATATACAAGGTAGGAAAAAATGTACTTAAAAAACACCCTATATTATGTATAACCATTCAAAGATCTTCAAAAGGAGCCGAAGATCTTTAAAAGAGCCTAAGTTAATTACACCGTAAACTTTATTAGTTTCGGAAGTATGGTCATCTTAATATGGTATTTAGATAATTATTAAGTTAAAGCTATTTTGAGGTATGTGAAGGTACTAACTATATATTTTGGGTTATAAAGTACTCATCGGGAGTTTTAAAATTATTTGCGACAAGAACCTCTTTTCATTAAAAAAATATACTAAAATGGCGCCCAACTTTTAAATTGACATTTAGAGCTGTCATTGATGTGTCTCAAAAACCAGACCTAGGTCATATATTATTTTCAAGCTTTATGAAAATATTCCAAACGGGTAAATAGTTAGAGAGGAAGCGACGGACTTTAGGACCTCACTGTATAATGGGTATAAATATGCAGTTGTAAAACATTTACACTTATTATTTATACTGAAGTTCTAAATATTATTTTTTAATTCTATAAGTTACTGACTTCGTTTAAGTCTAACCGTCAGATCAATGACTATCATATACATACCTTACATGAGATAAGGCTTCACTAAGCCGAGCGAGGGTACCTACATCTAACCACTGATCTGAAAAATAATTAGGATAAATACAGCAAACATAACAATAACCCCTACGTGGGCACTGCGCAGTATACTTGTGGGCATGCGCACTAAAAATTTACAGACTAGCGGAAAACAAACAACAGGACCGGGTTTGGAAATTTGGTAAACGAGGGTTTTTGGGGCGCTAATCACGACTTTTTTTTGGAAACGTTTCGTTCTCGAGATGTTCATCATCAAAGTTGAAATTCAATTCTTAGTTTCACTCTATTCCGCCTTCTTTTTGCACAAAATTCTTGATATAACACCTAACAGGCACACAATATTATTTAAACATCTTTAAAAAAAACTTTTTTTAGTTATTTTACAGGTTTTTTCATTAAATTCCAAATCTTTTACCCCTAAAACGCTACAACCATGCATACACCTATGTGTATAATGGTTTCAGACATGGCGACTTGATTTAAAGCAAACTTTTTATATTAATAAAGAAAGGCTAAAAACCAATAAGAAAAACATGTTTTAAAAAGGGTTTTTTATAGTTAAATAAAATATTGTGTGCTAATTTAGTGTTACATCAGTAACTTATTGCAAAAAAAGGAAATTATAGTAAAAATAAGAACAGTTTGGCCACGATGACGAATATCTCAAGATCGAACCGTTTCCGAAAAAAAAAAATAAATTCGTTATCAGCGCCCCGAAAAACCAAGGTATAGCAAATTTCGTCAAAATCGGAGTTGCCGCAACTTTCTAGACAATTACCTAATTTTGTTTCTTGGATATATACACATATTTAAATATTTTATTTTAAGTTTGTACTCGTCTTCCATACAAGTCCCTAAAAATTAAACCGGTTTAGATATTGGGTACTTTTTTTGTCTTGTATAATTTAGTATACGAGAGTGCTTTGAAGCACTAATCTCAACTTGAGTTTTGTTTTTTGCTGGACCCTGGACTGCACGATATTTTTGCGTTATTATCTTTCTTCTTAAAACTACTTTGACACAACAAAACTAAATCAATTGGTATTTGATTTATTTTATCATAAAACCAATTAATTTTGGTGTAACTAGTTTGAGGACTCAATTTATACACTGTTATTTCACTTTCGCTGCCGTAGCAGTTTTCGTTTAGTTAAACTTGGCGTGTTGTGCCATTTGTAAACGCCGTTGCCTCATTTGACTTGACCAAGTTATCACCTTTGCCTCTGGTCGTTTGCAAACGTTCGTGATCTTAGAAAATTTTATGCTGAAAATTTTTGGGGTTAGGGACAAACTCACCTCATATTTGCAATCAAAACCACAAGAAAACCTTCCAATTTCTGCAAAACAACACTATACAACAACTCATTATTTAGTTTTGGTTTATCAAAACTAAAATAAACAAAAGTTAAAAACACCACTGAAAAACACGAAGACTCGCTAAGCACAAATGTCCTTTCATTTGTGCTTAGCGAGAATACCAAATGACTAATAACGGTCGACAGTAGATGAGAGGTTGGTTTTTGGGCGGCTGACGGCGTCAATTTTACCTGGCGTTTACAATCGGAAAATCCCAAATTATCATGAGTGTGGCCCTGTTGCTACGTAGGTAAACATTTTCAATGTTCCAACCACTATATTTATTAAAATACTGCAAATTTTGTCAATGTTGCCAACACTATATTGGATTTTAATTGAAAAACACTAACTTTTATGAGAACTGCGCATGTGCAAAGGTGTACAGCAACTCTTCCAGTGTGGGGTCAAAAATTCGTGCGCAGGTCTATTGAAAATATATGGGGAACATTTTCTATTAGCTATCCGCTTTATTTTTCAGATCATTGCATCTAACCAAGTTTGGCAGTATTTTACCAGAGCTGCCGTTTGGGCACATTAAAGAGTATGCCGGGTGATGCATCGTCGGGCGGGACATAGGAAATCCCATGTAATTTTGAATGGGATCAATTATTTGCTCCCTAATTATTCTAGAGAAAATCTCTATGAAAGTTTATTGAAGAGCATGCAAATCTACGTCTATGGTAAAAACTTTAGATTTTTCGGTTAACCCGTTTGCTAGTTAGCTAATATATTTTTAAAAATTGTTACATTATTATCGCCTCATATTTATGACCAACAATAAAAATACCAGTTAGCGTAACATTACGTTGTCATTTTGAAATTTAGTGCTTTATTATTATCAAAAAATCGTTATTATCATGGACGTAGATTTGCATGCTCTTCAATAAACTTTATTAGAAATTATAATATATAATTTTTCTCTAAAATAATTAGGGAGCCAATAATTGAGCCCAGTAAAAATTACATGGGATTTCCTATGTCCCGCCTGGCTATGCAACACCCGGTATGTATTTATTGCGACCAAAAAATATTGATAGACGACGTAGCTAGTTTTTATTTCGTGACAGACTTTTGATTTTTTTTTAAGTCTGCAACGAAATTACAAATGGCTAAATCGTCTGCCAATATTTTTTATGGTTGCATTAAATATAGTCTTAAATGTGTCTAAACGGCAGATTTGGTATAATACTGACGGTCTGCCATCCACTGGCACTTAGATTATAATATAAAAATTAAACTACTAAAACATTTTAAAACTGGTAAGTTAAAACTAATAAACAACTTTATTAAAAAAAAATAAGATAGTAGGATTGTTTAAAATAAAAAATATTATGTCTTGTAAATACCTAAAAAAAAAAAAATTAAGTAAGGCTTTTATGGGGGATTTAAAAACAGCCACCTATAATAAATAAAAAAAATTGGTAAAGGGCTGGTTGACCTTCAAATTTTTTTTCTGTTCAGTTAAGATGATTTATTACTTTTTTATTTATATCCAAAAAGACAAGAAAGGGTTTACCACTTTCTTCTTAGTTCACTCTCAAAAACAAAATCCCCGATTACATCCTAATCTTTCGACCTTAGGGTATAAAAAGTTTTTATTGGTAAAAATCGTTTAGATGTATCACTAAAATTTTATTTAAGAAAAAAACCTATTAGGATATTTATTATTTTCATCTTGCTTTTGATTTATTAGTATATTATAAAAAATACTGAGTAAGAACATTTTTCATTACTGTCAAGAAAAATATTGTTTATCGAGATGCGTAACGCTCAGGTGAACCATTTCTCAAGACAGTATGTTTATTCTTTGCCGTCAGAAAAAAGCCTTTTTTAATTAGCATACACTAAATTTTAACAAAAACAATTATTAGGTTGACTTTAATAATTAAGGACTTCTCTAAAAACTTCCAAAATAATATATTTATAACAGAATAATATTTTTTGCATCCACTTAGCTTTATAGAGTAGGGTCGATAATTTTTAAAATAAAACTGAAATTATGGTAGTGTAAAACCTATTGTTAAAGGTAGAAAATATAACAGAAATTAAAGAAAAAATTAATTATGGGCGATCTGTGGTCGAAAAGAGGGAAGGAAGAGGGGTTTAAAGGTAAAAAACGGGTTTTCTCGATTTTTGGAAAAACTACAAGTCTTATGGGAAAAAGTTAAATTGCAAAGTTTTGAGTAATAAAAAGATTATTTAGTTAAAACCATTATATTTAAACTTTCTTTACATAACCACAAAATGTATGTCAAAAGTTCAAATACCCAAGTTTTTGATTTTTTATTATTATCTTTTACAAAAAAATGGTATTTGGTAAAAACTTAGCTTTATACGTCGCAAATATATTTTAATTTTTTGGGTGAAAATATTCATTTTTACACATTACTTTAAGATAATATTAAAAAGCACCCTTATTTTTAATCGAAAATTTACGTGTCAAAATATCAACATTTTTAAAAAAGTCGGTAGGTTTTTGTTTATTGAAATCTTTACTTTTTGACGGTGTAAAAAATGACATGATTACGAAAAATTTTCTTTGAACTTTCATGGGACTTGCAGTTTTGCCGGAAATCGAGAAAACTGTTTTTTACCCTTATATACTCACATTCTTCCACTTCCCTACCTCAGATCGCCCGTAATTTATTTTTCCTTTAAGTGTTGGTATTTTCTCTACATTTTACAAGGGATTTTATCTTACTTTAATTGTTTTTGTTTTTAAAAATTATCGACCATGGTTTTATCGACAATGCTTTTAAAAAAATGGTTTCTAGTTTTTTCAGTTTTCTGAGAACATTTTTCACTGTAATGTATATTATTTAAACCATAAAAAAGTAAGAATTTTTAGATTTTAACAAAAAAAAGACTACCGACTTTTTAAAAACGCGGGTATTTTAACACGTAAATTTTAGATTGAAAATAAGAATAGTTTTTTGATATTAAGTCAAAATAATCTAAAAACAACACATTTTTAACCAAAAAAAAATCATAGTGTATTTGGGACATAAGGAGGTGGTTTTAACCAAATTTTGTTAAAATTATTTACTCTTTGTAAAAAATAAAAATAAAAAACTAAAACTTGGTTATTTGATTTTTTTAAATAAATTTTATGGAAAGAAAGTGTAATAAAAAAGTTATATTTTTTTATTGCCTACAACTTTGCTATTTAAGTTTTATTTTTTTCATTTTATATTTTTGCCAGAAATCTAAAAAGCCGTATTTTAGACTTAAGTCTCACCCCTCGCACACCCCGATCTTAAATCGCCCGTAATATATTTTTAGTTCATTTTTTGCTATATACTCTACCTTTTTCATTGGGGTTTATTCTACTATTTTTTTACACTTTTTGACTCTTTTAGAGGCTTCAAAACTGGTCTATTACCAGTATTAACGGTATTCAAAAAGAACATTTATTTTTATAGTCATTTTTCAAGAAAATTAAAAAAATATATATAATCGGAATAATAACATAACGTCATTTCGCTTACTGCCATCTAAAGAACTAACTTTGCTTTAAAAGTGCGTTCACTTTTAAATTATTCATTAAGGCGAAAGAAAGACTTCCCAAGAACTTAGTGTGCTAGAAGCTACAATGAAGTCAGCTCTTTGTTAGAATGGCGAATAATTGTAAATTTAAAATATCGTTTATTTTTGCAACTGATAGTCAAACAGCTGGTGACGAATTTTGTGAGCATGCCTTTGGCACCCAGAAATTTTACATAATAATGTCTTTATCTCAGTGAAATAGGAAATGAAAGACCTAACAAAATGTTTTAGGGTATTTTGCTACTTTTTAACCTGGAAAATTGGAAAAAATATTTGCAATTCTATTCTTTTGATACTTGAAATCTTTAAGTTATACAGGTGGATGTCTGCCGGTGTTGTCTATTAACCTATATAAAAGCAGCCGAAAATCTAGATTAATTTGTTATTACCGGCGGTTTTTACTTATTTTGTTGGTAGATGCTGCCGCAAGGCAGCTATGCTTATAAAAAATAATAAAAACTGCCGAATAATAGTTAACCTAACCTTAACTTTTTTATTATCCATATTACTGTGCCGTAAGCGTTTGGTTTTCTTGTGGTTTTATTGTCAAATATTATATTTTTTAGTGATAAAAAACTGGGAGATACGTTTGACAATTACGAATTTGGTCGAAGCTCATACTAAGTATTTAAAAAAGAATTTAACTTTTAGAAAAGAGAAGCCAAAAGTAAAAAGTGAAAAGAAAAAAACTGATTGTTCCATAAAACCAAAACTATAGTATTGCCATTTAAAATATGCATGCATTTAGGGTGAAGGATACTTTAAATCTGCCTGAAACGGAAAAAAGTTACAAAGTAACAACAAAACGTGTGATTTTTTGTAATTAAACTTTTGTTTTACCTACTCTGCATATTTTAAAAGATAATATGGTTTTGATGAAAAATATGAAAATATAAATAAAGAATCAGTTCAACAAAAAAATATTTTATACGGTATAAAAGAAAATACTCAGGGGGTAAATAAGCAAGTGTAATAAAATAAACTTTTATTTATTATTTCTATTGTTTTTTTACACTTAATCCAATTATGATATAACCTCGACTTTTGGACTACCTGTTTTTCTTATGGCCAATGGTAATTTACATCTCCTATATTGTTATCTATAAAGCTAATAAAAGGGCCATTTTTTTCTTGGACTTTTAATAACAATCTTTTAACATGGTAACTTTAATTGGTAATTTACATCGACAAAATTTTAGTAGGTGTTAAACGTCTCTCATTTGTTAATGTCCACACTTAGTGAACATTTACGGTCATTTCGTAACCAATTTAAAGCTATCTTTTAAACCTCAAAAGTCATATGTTTTAGTACAAATTGTACAATTACTAATTTAAATAAAACTCACTGATGGCCATATTTAGCTAGCGCAACTAAGCGAAGTAAATGCCAGTATAAATATAACATTCACCATCTTTTCTCGGCGTTAAAATTTATTTTCTTTTAACCATGTACAACACACGGCTTGCTCGTCCGCGCCCATGATCATTTTAAAACCGACAATCGAGACTTCGCCGAACATTTGCTATTTGGCGAAGTACGAAGTGGTATGGAAAGTCAACTTGAACTTGAAGATTGTGCTTTGCCGAAGTACGTTATTCGCCAAAGTACGTAGTATCTGCGACCGGCTTAACGCGAATGCCGGCATGTAAACATTTCGAATTGGGTGAAGTGCTTGGTTTGTAGTTGCATTACTGGCCGGTATATCTTTAAAAATAGCTAATATGATATACTTGACTTCATGTACAAACTGTACGGAGCTTTAAAATAAAAAAAACTTGCAATAACGGTATCACAAATCTAAGGTGCTTTGCTTATAATATAATCGTCATAAATAATAGAAAAAAACTAATTATCAAAAACAAACCCAATATCCTTTATACAGGTGTTTATTTTTTATTTTTAACAAATCAAATATATTTATATTGTTTTTGTGTTTAATTTTTAACATTTAATACATTAAATAAAGTTGCTTTGATTGAACTTCTTGACCCAGACAATCGGACGCCTGTTAGTTAAATGCTCTTAAACCAATTAAGCAGACGAATTTAGTCACATTGATTAATTCTGTTATAATCTGTTGCTTAGACCTAATGGGTGAATTAGACTCTCTTGATCAAGCAATAGGTTTGTTATAGTTAATTTGTTCTTTATAACCCTATACTTATTATCCATTAACAACCGTATTCACATTTACCATTCCAAGGGGATCAGAACCAGAAAAATATTTTAAGATATTTGTCCCTAATGTTAAAATAAATTTGTTAAAATTGAGTAAAATAAAATTAAATTTTACTTAGTATGTGAGATCCATTCGTCTACTATCATACTATGACCTAGACCGCTCTCGCAGAAAATGGTTTTATACAATATAAAAATATACGTTTACCAAAACAAGGTTATTTAAACTATTGTAGTTTTTAAGTCCTTAGTGGTCTGTAGGACAGTTATCTGTTGGCTACTATTTATCTTTTGATAACAACACATGGTACTTACTACCAAAAATAAAAGCCCTATTGGCCTTCTTTCGTATCTTTCAGGATTATCGCATTTGGCATTGATTTATCATGAAGCATTTTCAAATATTGATTTTTGGGTGAACCCGATCCATAAAAACCCGTTTTAAAAAGGATTTGCTAATCTCTGTCCGTGTTCATAAATGGATTGGATCCTTAACTCGGATTGTACCCTGCTGACCCAGGTGAAAACCAGGGTTAGTCAGGTTAAACAGAAGTGTTAAAATCAGCTGTTTCGTATTTAGGTTTAAATGATTTGTGTCGTGTTTATTACAAGAGGAAAAAGTACAAAAAGCAATAATTTGATATTTAATCATTATTGTCCTATGTTGCCATTCTTTTAACAAGTTCATCCATAAAAAAAACAAAAACAAACGGTGGTAAAATACTGGATTGCAATCCAAGACAAATATTTAGAAACATGTAAATTTAATAAGAGTTATTGAAAGAACAGATCCAGAAGATAAGCTTAATTATTTACGAGTGTCTAGTGAATTTATATAACTTATGAAATATTGATGGTAAAGACCTTCAAAGATCAATATTTCATTCATATTTTAACTCGCCTTTCCCCCTATACTTTCAGAATGTTAAAATCAAATCAATATTACTGTTAGTATTTTGCAATAATGACAGTATTACTGATCATACTGTCAGTATTGGATATTGACAAAAGAGCTTTGATCTCGGAAGTCAGAAGTCGCCAATTCGATTCCCGGCCGAAGAGACATTTTTAGGTAGTAGTTATTTAAAAAATAATGTATGTGGTGACTCTACCGCGTTGTCTAAAACTTGCTGTCAAATGCACAAAATGCATGTTTTAGTGCTTGAACAACGTGGACAAAACAGGGAAAAAGATGGGTTAAACGTCTAAGAATCCGAGAACCGAAAAATTAAAAGAGTATTTTTTTAATTACAGATGCTAACTAGACAGGGCAAATACAGAAAATCTTTAACGAGCTGTTAAGATTGGTGAATATGGCCGTAAAAGTCCCTAAAGTCAAAAAGATAATTTATTTTTTACATTAATTATAGTACCAGGGCCATAATAACCTTTTTAAAACCTATTTAGGAAGTTCTCTTTAATGAGTATACCACAAATATTTACGCCGCCATATATGAAAGCGTCGCGACGCATCGCTTTGACCCAGCATGTTAATTTTGACATGTTTTGAGTGTCGGATTGGGAAAACGCGTCACTTTTTTGTCGGACACGTTTACCACAATGTTTTACATGCAATTTTTAAAATTGTGCCAAAAATGGTTAAAGGGTTACAGTCGGAGAAACCCTCCCAGCCCGATACTAAAAACGAATCAATTTTAAGCCTTATGGTTTCGTGGCTATAACCATTACCATTTTTGGCACAATGTTTAAAAATTGCATGTTAAACATTGTAGTAAGTTTGTCCGATAAAAAAGGTACGCATTCACCCAGTCCGACTCCCGAAACATATTAAAATTGATAGACTGGGTTTTTAGCGTCGCTTCCATATATGGCGGTATGAATATTCGTGGTGGACTCCCCTAAATAGGTTTTAAAAAGATTATTATTATGAACTTTATTTTATTGCACTATTATAAAAAATTTAAAGTTGCCTATTACAAAACCTACTACTATTAAAAAAATAAGAAAAAAGGTTTTTTCTATAAGTTTTCATACAAGAATGTACTTATTTAAATGATCCTATCTCTTTTATTAATTACGTACGAAAATAAAAACAACAAAATGTTAAGAAATAATCAAGCTATTTTGACGTAACCCATATTATTTGCTGCTAACAATACATCCCACAGGGTAAAAAAGTAAAAAAAATGAATCGTAATAAATCGCCCTGTGCTGTTTAATTGAGTTATTTTTACCCATTTCTTAAATTTTCTTTAAATAAATCTAATAATTCGTCAACTAAAAGAAAAATAAACAAAAGGAAAAAAGGTTATGCGATAATTTTGATGAAATGATTTTAGGCCGTCGCATTTAGAAATAAAAGTCAACGAAAAATTTTAAACTTTTAATATTCCAAGATATCCTGACTATAGTTCTGGCCACACATAACCGCACCAAGGCCGTACCGAACTCGGATTCACAATAATAGAGGAAAGTGGAGTAGATTATTTCGTAAAATTTAAAAGCACTTTTTATGCCCTTAAAATATAAAAAGCATTTTTTTCGAACCAAGTTCATTGCTTTATGTATATGTATATCTCCTTGTTTTAATAACAAATATTTTCCTACTTATCTCTGTTTCTTTTTATTCAAACATTGGGTGTAGACTACGATTCAGCAAAAAAAGGCCACGCGGTCATCAGTTCTCACTTTCAATTTTTTTTCCTTTTTGTTGCTCGCACACTATTTAAACGACGTGATTAAAAAGAAATACTTAATTGCCGTCTTTACTTCTATCACGCTTTTGGTTTTTTCTTGGCTAAATTCTACTTTGGTATAGGTAAAACTGTATTACCCTATTGCAAGGGTTTATTTTACGATCAGGTGTAATTTAAAGCGTAGTATAGCAGAATCATATTGCTGCAATTTTCTTTAATATTACACTTTTTGCACCGCATCCCCCTACAGTTTACCAGCGGAACGCATGGCTGCGGGCTTGTTGCGGTTATGTGTAGCCAGACCTTCAGATCTTACCTGCTTAGCAATTTTTGAGGCTGGGATTTCAGCATCATATTCCTGAGTATTTTTGCAATTAATTAATTTTGGTAAGTCATCACTTTTTCGAAATGTTTATAAAACAAATTGGTCGACCATAAACAAAATATGTAAATTTTATAACAATTTGAAAATTGGACTATTTAGTACCAGTGATCGATATAGGTTCTGTAGATTTGTTCCTAAGTTATTTAAAGATGTATAATTAACCACAACTAACAAAATGTAAATGCAATTTCGTTATTTTGTTAATCAAGCCATTTAAGCTTTATTTTTTAAACTTGTGTCCCATACGTTAAAATAATTAACATTAAATATATTTTATGATACCCCTGTAAAAGATATTACAGGAATTAAGTGTGATAATGTCGCGTAGGCGAAACAGTTATTTTCAAATTTGGCAACTTCAACAAAATATCTTAAAACAATACTTGGTTCAGATGTGCGGAAAACCAAATGATGCTTAGGGCCCTTATTTCACGATTGATGGGCCCTTGACATTTTCTGCCTAGTTAAGCAGATGAACGACTAGCTCCTTTTGTTTTCAATCCCCTGATTCCCTGAATAATGCATTTTATTGCTTTTATGAGTAAAACCTTAATCAAAGAAAAAAGTACTGTAATGGCATAATAATATATTTTTGATTAACGAAACGTAAAAAAAATACGCGTATTTACGAGAAATTTTATGTGTCAGTGTATCTATATATCTTTACTTACAAAAATAAAAAGCACAATATTTATAATTTAAATGACCCTTTAACTATTTTTATTTTTGACTGTAATATATTTTTTAAAAATTTAATTTTATAGATTGTTAAACCCTTAGACGTAGGAAAAGTCTGGATAACCTAAGCAAATTTGAGTATTGTAAAATGTCAATTACAATTTTTGCAATTAGTAAAAACAATAAATATTTACACAGCTTAATGGTAAATGCATGTTTTGGTGCCATCTTGGCCAGAGCAATTTTCTCTGGGCGGTTTTGACGATCAAGGGATTAAAACCGGTTTCTAGGATCGCAAATCAGTAAGTTAGCATTTCAGCTTTAATGTTTGTGTCAGTTTAAAAATTATGATGATGGGTGGCATTACCCGCCGGGCGGGGCTTCCCGCATCTCCTCACCAGCACTATGATAACTACAATGAATTAAAACTAAGGCATCTTTTTAGTTGTCACTTTTGCTTAATTTACTTGTCGGCGTTTTAATGCAGACTAAGTTTCCAAAGTTTTATGTTTTTTTAATGCCTAAAAATGAATAAAAAGTCTAATAATAAAATTGTTATATAAAATTTTTAAATATCTTACGATAAATTATTAAAATAGCTGGTTTAATTTTTATTTCTTCATAAACTTTATTACGCAGATTATTGCATTTTTGTTATTTCATATGCTTCTTCGGCATTAAGAATTTTATTATTATATCATTATCATTTGTCTTGGTCACACACATTTTTAGGTTTATTAAAACCTAAAAAATATGGTAGGTTTTTTTTAAACCAACTGAAAACTTGCCAGTATTTTAATTTAAGAAATAAAAACAACTTTAGTACCACTTTTAAATATCCTTTAAATTCTTGTACAGGGTGTTTCATTTTCGTTGGTTTTAGGGTGTATCTCGAAAACCGTAAGGAATATTAAAATTTGAATTAAGTACTCTTGATGCTATAGTTAAAAGACTTCATGGCTATTACGATCTATCTCGGAGCTACAGGATGATTTTCAGATTTTGCCTATTTTTACAACTTTCTTTAACTGATATTTTACATTTTTTGGTCTTTTAACTCGTTTGGTATTAAAGTTATGAAATAACTTTAAATAGGTTAATTGCAAAGTTTTTTTTGTAGGATATTGGTATGTAATTAGTTTTTGTCTACGTTGGGAAGTTTTTGAGAAAATTACCTAACCTATTTTTTTTAAATATAGAATACCCTGTATATTTCTATTTATATTAATTAAGCTTTTTTAAGTTTTCTAAAAAATATATAAGTGTATCTTTTGTTTCAAATTTTACCAAAAATTAGCATTTTCCATAAATTTGGCTTTTTTTATAAAAGCCCATGACGGAAAATAAAAAAAAAACATTATTTTTATATGCATATTTTTTTTTTGTTTAATTTCCGCAAGTAGATAGTGCATTAAAAATCAACCTTTATATTTTTAACCTTTTTTATTAATATACTTAAGCTTTAAAAGTAAATATGTAGTTCTTTTTAAATAGTTCCAATAAAAGCATAACAATAATAGATAAGTTCAAAAAATAAGAATTTATTATAGAAAAGTGCTATAACAAAAAAACTAAATAAAAAGAAATTAAACACCCATCATAGAACACTTCAATTCGAACATTTGTTGTCAGCTTTGTCTATTGGTATTTTAAATATGCTATAATACCTATTACTTCATATCATATTTCATATTTATTAATATATCAAGGTGGGGTAACTAAATGAAAAAAAAAGGTATTGAAAAATTATGTCATTTTCTGCCATATCCTTCTACAGTGACCGATAGAAATGTTGAACCAAATGGAAACCTGTTTCATTTTTGATTTCTTAAAAAAATTTATTTCTGTAAAAATTGCTGCATACAGCAAAACTCATAAAACACTAATCAAATTCAAATAAACCATAGCGTATACGAGATAGGTGCAAATTAACGAATATGACACAAGAGAAAACTACCTTTATTTTTGAACTTTGAGAAAAATATTATTAAAAACCTATTTAGAATTAAAAGTTATATCATATTTTAAAGACAGAGTCACGAACTAAAAAATTAAAAGAAAAACTTACTTTTCCAACTTACCCCGTATAGAAATTAGATCAAACGGAATTAACTGCCGTAAATTATCCCTATTGTCATAAAATTTCGAAAAAATATTACAGCTTTGTTGTTCTTAAAGCATTTAAGTACATTTCGATCAATTTAAAAAAAACGGAAATGTTTCCTTTTTTTAGTTTAATAAGGTCAAAACTTAAAATTCCTTTTTAGATTAATGTGCCACATTATTTTTGCCCTATAAAAACTTTTTTCCATTTTTAAATTTATGATCATATGTATTTATTTAGATTATTCCCAAAATATATTTTTTAAATTCTATTAACTTTTTTTATTGCAATAATCTCAATACAGTTTAATTTTTAAACATTGTGATGGAAAATTATTAAAATAAATTTGGATTTTTTAAAAGAAAGCCGTTTTTATAGGGTAAAAATGGCGTGGAATATAAATCAAAAGGGGCTTCTAAGTTTTGGCCCTATTGAACCACAAAAAATTAAAAATTTACATTTGTCCTTTAAATTGATCTAAATGTATTTAAATGCTTTAGGAATAACAAAATTTTGACATGTTTTCCAAATTTAAGGGTAAAAAAGATAAATTATGGCAGTTAATTTACTCCGATCTAATTTTTATACGGGGTAAGTTGAAAAAAGATTTTTTTCAATTTTTTAATAGAAAACTGTGCTTTTAAAATATGAAATAACTTTTAATTCTAAACAAGTTTTTAAATATTATTTTTCTCTGAGTTCCAAAATAAAGGTAGTTTTTCTTGTGTCATATTCGTTAATTTGCACCTACCACGTATAGGATATGGTTTATTGAATTTTGATCAGTGTTTTGCAACTTTTGCAGTATGCAGAGATTTTTATCAAAAATAAAATATTTTAAAAAATTAAAAATAAAAAGTTTTCCATATGGTTCAACATTTCTGGCGGTCACTATACAAAAAGCGCAATTTTTAAAAAATGTCAATTTTTGGTAAATTTTGAAATAAAAACTACCTACTAATGTATATTTCTGAAAAGCTCAAAGAGAGCCTAATAAACATAAATAATAATAATACAGCGTGTCTACTTAAGTTCGCACCATAAGGAAAACTTTATTAATCATTATTAATATTACGAAAAGTTATTCTTTATAAAAAGTTGTGCATTGTCTAAAACCTAAAATTCAATCATCAGATAATAATTGTTTACAGTGGTATACGAGGTATGTTAAAAAATGTGAATTTTGGTCAAGGGAGAAGTACCTTTATTTTTCACAATATCGATTTTTGTCATACAAAAAATTATTTAGAATTAAAAATTATTTAAAAATATGCAAACTTGACTATTTACCAAAAAAAAAAATTAACTTTAGTTCTCACCATGGCGATTTTTTAATTATTGATTTTTCGAAAAAAGGTATTCTTTATAAAAAGTTCTGCATGTCCTAAAACCTAAAATTTAATCAACCAATATTAATTTTTGCAGTGGTATACGAGGTATGTACCATTTTGGGTTTTAGACCATGCAGAGCATTTGATAATTTTTTTTTCGTAAAATCACTAATAAAAAGTTTTCCATATGGTGCGAACTTAAGTAGACACGCTGTATAATAAAAAATTTACGGGGCTTTTCAGGAAAAAAAACATAGGTTGGGTATTTTTTTTTTAAACGGCTAAACATAAAAAACAAAAAAAACACAAATTACATCAAAAGTTTTTTATACCTTTAGTAGCAAACCAGTTAGATAAAGATGTAGAAATAGAGAAAATCTAAAAATCATCTTGTGCTTCTGGGATAAATTGTTATAGCGGTTTACTTTTTTACCTGCAGTTGTTTTTTTAAAAGGAAAGGAATCGTGTCTCCTATATTAGATTATTGATATTTTTTACGGTTTCCGAGATACCCTGTAAAAACCATAGAAAATAAAACACCCTGTACAGCAAAATTTAAATAATAACAGTATTTCTTAAAATTAAAAAAATCTTTTCACATTATCTAATAATGATACTGCTTTATAACATTTAACCAAATTGAATGCTACGGCACGAGGAATAAAAACGTCATTTTCGTAACATCTTATAACCACAAAGGCTTTTCTCAGATTTAAGTTTAGATATGAAATAATGTAGTTTATTCTAATTTACCACACGAAAAGGAACATGTCTTATCTCTATTAAATAAATAAGACACACTAAATGCTATAAAAAGAAAGATAGGAGTAAAAAATGTAAAAGGTTTATAAAACCGTAGATAATTATACCCACTTTTGCTACTTAAGTAAGATCCCGTGAGCGGAAGACCTTCGGCATTTTGTAAAAGCTAAAAGTTGTTAGCGTATGCTCCCAACATAGGTAAAAGCGATGACAGACTATGAAGTTTGACTCATAGTGGCTTTGGCAGGTACCAGGAACCAAAGATTAATTAATTAAACATAACTTTCGCCATTTTGTAGAAGCTGAATTTTATATATGTTACTTGGGTAGCTATTAGAAGGTATTTCCTTAGTCGACAGACAGTGACAGTTCCAAACTTTTGGCAGAAAAACATTTATGTGTGGTCCCATGATCCGATGAATTTGAATATTTCTGTTATTTAACAAGATATGACAAAAAGTCTTATATAAAAGTTGTAGAATTTTTAAATAGGCATGTCCTAAACCTATTTTAATGTGTAAAAGGTGTTCCAAAAAACATTTTTGTAAAACGCAGAATTTCTGCATTTTAATATGAATAATAAGATTAACCCTTAATTAGGCAAGAATTTTACCATAATTGGTCGTATTTAATGCACCAATAGAAAGTTAAGAGTTTTAAGCTACTTTTTGCAAATATGTGCAACAAGTAACGTGTTTATTACTTAATATTCTTTAATTAAAAATGTTTAACCTGTAAATTAATAATTCTAGAGTATAAAAGCAAAATATTTCTTTAAAATAAAAACAAATTAAAATAATTTGGTAGACAACGTCGGTTACCTTTCTGGGAATTTTTACTGGTTTTTGGTCCCTGGAAGGCAAAGTTAAATATGTATTTGTATACATTTTAAATAACCACTTTAATTTTATAGAGAAAAGAAAAAAAAGTAATATACTGTCAGATAATATACTAGTCGTGCGGTGATTTTAAGCACCGTTTAGAAACAAATGTCAATATTGTCACAACTAAATACTACTTTTAAAGACCGCCAGAGCACATCAACAACATCCTTCTGCTGTGATACATGGATCAATAGAAAAATAAATTGTTTTTTATAGCAAATGGTGATGTTTTTTTAAGATGGTGTATAAAATACACCGCGCGACTTATTAAGGGTTAAACAAAAAATTTTAAACAAAAATACAAATTAAATATATCACCTTTTGAAAAGACACTTCTCATTTATTCTTAAATTAGATAGGGATTCGACCATGCCAAAAAATAATTTTTATTTAATATTTACTTTAAACCCCTTATGGCCGACACTGGTATTTTTTTTCTTGTATGCCAAAAAATCTAATGCATTAAAGGCGTCCCCCAAATTCTTTAAAGATATCTATATTAATACAAAAGTTTAAAAAAACAATATATTTTTTAACACCTCGTTGTTTAAAAACTAAGACATTTTGGACATATGTTCACACAAAGTTTTTTTCCAATTTTCATTGTATAATGAACCCTTAACATTTGTTGGTTGAGTTACTGGACACCCTGTATACATGTATATTACACAGCATTAGCCCTAAAGTGTAAAACAAAAAAATCCTTATTTATTATAAAATTTTCCTTTATAATAATTATTGTATGATGCTAAACTATACAGGGTGCTCCGCTATTAATTGGACATAGGTTAATATAGGATACCTGACATAAAAATAAAGCGTTTGAGCTCAATATTGCTTAGCAAAATGTTATTGGTTTTCGTTCTACAGGGTGTTAAAACTAATTTTTACCAAATATTTAGTGAAATATCTTGGAGTTGCATTTTTACTATTACGGATGACGAACACGAGTATGATATCTATTTTGCCTTTACCACTAGATGGCGCTACATACAATAACATTGATTGATTAAAATGGTCATAACTCTTTTGACCTTTCTGTATGCACATTTGCGACTGGAAATAATAAAACACCATTTAATTTCAGTCAAAAAAGGTATTTTTCTTTGATCTCCAAAAGTAGACCGTTTTCGAAATTAACGACTTGTTTATTAGGTTGCGCATGAACGCTTTAAAATTTAATTAACAACGATAAAGTTAGACAAGGCTATTGATTATAATTAATGTTCAAAATGTTCATCATCCACTAGGACACATTGTATAATTCTTTTATTTAAATTTTGCCCGACATCAAATAATAATTCTTCTTGGGCCTTGATGATATTGACTCTTTTCACAATCTTTTGCCACAATTCCTGATAGTTATTTAATAAAAAAGTCGTTTATTTCGAAAACGGTCTACTTTTTGGAGATCAAGGAAGTATACCTTTTTTGACCAAAATTAAATGTTGTTTTATTATTTCAACTCGCAAATGTGCATACAGGGAGGTCAAAAAAGTTTTATAATCATTATAATCAATTTATGTTATTGTATGTGGCGCCATCTAGTCGTAATGGCAAAATAGATATCATATTAGTGTTCGTTATCCCAAATAGTACATGTACACCAAATTTCACTTTAATCGGTCCAGTGTATTGCGAGATATTTCACTAAATGTTTGGCAAAAATTAGTTTTAACACCCTGTAGAACGAAAACCAATAACATTTTGCTAAGCGATATTGACCTCAAACGCTTTATTTTCATGTCAGGTATCCTATATTAACGTATGTTCAATTAATTAAGGGACACCCTGTATAAGCAGCAATAAGATTTAGACTATTAGCTAGACTATGTAACCAATACCGAAATTTTCAATCAAACAATTTTATTTACTTGTTTCTGTCATTTTTATTCAAAATTAAACCACAAGGTATGAGTTAGTTTGCATAAATATATTTTATACTTCAAAACATAGTACAGTGTGTCCCAGGATAGATGTTACACGCGGACAAATAGGCCAAAAATTTTGAAATTTTTAAACGTCCTTTGGGAAAAACTCATCGCATAATCCAAAACTGATAAATACAAAATTTTAATCCGATTGCTAATATACAGGTTAAGTTAGAGAGAGTTATTTTTAAAAATAGAGCAAAATTATGTAAGTAAATGTTGTAAAGAATTAAATTTTATGTCAAAAGAAAAAGTTAAAAATTAAAGTTAAAAAATTATTTTTGTCAATTTTTTATAGTAGGCATAAGCAGTTCTTAAAATACTTAGCTTTAGGCAGCGAACTTTTTAAAAATATTTAAAATAATTAACTTTTGCTTTCTCTTAACCATCATTTAAGTTGTAATGCGTAATGTTAAATATTGAAAATTACATGTTTTTTTACTCCTATGCTTGTTATGAAATTAAATTCTTTACAACATTTACTTATACAATTTTGTTCTATTTTTAAAAATGAAAGTAGTTAGCTTCTGGACTTTTTTTATATTTTTAGTTATAACTAGCTTTGTTTAATACTAATTGGGGTAAAATTTTGTATTTAAAAGTTTTGGACCATGCGACCAGTTTTCCCATTTTTTTTTTTAATACAAAATTTTTGGTCTATTTGTCGTTTTGTAACACCCAGCCTGGGACACTGTGTAAAACAACATGTTTATAAAAATAAATAAAATAAAAAATGGGAAATCCTATAAGTAACGCAGCCAGTAGAGATTTTTTTCAATATAGCAATGTTTCTGGGTGTTTTAAAGTTATGTTACCACACCTAGATCAAAACAGTAAAGTTAAAAAAAACTTTTCTTCTCAGAATTGTTAAAAAAGTTTTTATTGCGACTCTGTATTCATTAAAGCATTTTTAAAAAGCAAAGTGCGTTCACATTTTATTTTAATGTGTCTGTCATTAACTTCATAAAAATTATATTTTGAAATTTTTAAAGTTTTATGATTCTTCTCAACCCATATTCTAAAACAAAAGTAAAACTTTTTTATTGTTTAATTTTTAACGAACAAAATTAGTAAAATTGTTCTCTTTAGATGGCTCTCGTGTAAAGTTTTTGATTTATGATACGTCTTTTCGTATTATCAACGACTAAACTGTTTAAGATAATAAAATACTTATTATGATCAAATAAGCCTTAATTTTGGGCGATATTTAATCAGGTAAAGTAGTCATTTTGTAAAGGGGATAATGCGTAATAATGAATAAAATTTACCTACTCGCGTGCGATAAAGTTCACTTTTTCGCGCGGATTTTAGTTCTTAAAGTGTCACTTTTCTGCACTAGTGCGAAAAAGTATAAAAAATTTAAGTCAAATTTTAGCAAGTAAAAAAAGGATTTTTATGTTTATATAAAAAAATTCTGGCCAAACCAAATCAAGAGGTGAAAGAAACACATTCCGCAGACACCAATATTTTTACAATAAAAACTCCTTTAATCCGCTATTTACCTGCAACATGCCACAAATTGTACATTTTCCAATAAAAGGTTTGTTCCAGCAGAATGTTGGAATCATGTTAGCAACAATCGTAAAACGCAGAAATTGTTCCAAACATTAGCCAGAAATGTTGGCAACAGTTTTCGGCTGGAACGAAAAATATACAATGCGTTAGCGTGCATACTGCTAATACGTCAATACAAAAACGGTTTTCCAACATCTAAAAACTACTGCTAGAACAACAAACAATTGTTTAATCTTCCAAACATGGCACTTCTGGAACGACAAATTTGACATGCGCAGAATCCGAACGGTTGCAAACATTTCTGATAGCCTGCTGAAACAAACCCTAATAATAATAAGTACAAGTAGGGTATTAGGTAGCATTGTAATGAAATTAAAGAAAAAAATGTTTTTATGTTTTTCGTACGCTCGTAGAAAAAAATAGCGTTTCTAAAACGTGCTGAAAGTACTTTTTCCGCATTTGACTGCTGAAACGAACCCCGCTACACGTCGTTTGGTCAACTACAGTCGCATGCGAAAAAGTGGCACTTTCAGCACTAGTTAGAAAAATTTATTATTTTTAATATATACCATAAAAAAATAAAACAAACATGTTATAGTTTCCTGGTATAAGTGCTGTTTTACGTTACTCAGTTAACACCTTCAGGTAATTTTTATGTCAGTCCCATAACTGTGAAAAAAGAGATATTTTTATACATATTATGTGATTTTTATGATAAAATGCACTTAAAAATATCAAATTTGGAAAAATAGAAATAAACTAGGCAGATTGACTCATTTAGTCGGACATTATTTCTTTTATACCGTTCGTGTTTGGCATTATTACCTCTATTTTCAGTTTATGTCCTTTTCCTGCGGATGACTTCAAAGATAAAAAACCTTTATTTCCAAGTGCAAAAGTATAAAGATCATTTGACGGGCCTTCTTGCATATAAGCTAAAAATTAATTTACTAAATAATTGTGCCACCATATTTTGTAATACGCAACAAACAACATATTAAAAAAGTCTTTTAAAATTTAAGTTCGTAAATGTATACAAGGTGTCCGAACTGTATTCATACAGGAAATATTATATTATTTTTACTCTGACAGTGACAGGAATATTTAAAAATAATAAAACCAAAATAATATTTTCTTTTTTACTTTTCATCGTTAATAAGTATATTTATTAGCACACTGTTGATATCCTAAAAACAAGCAATAATAATTAACGTATAATGTGCAATACATTTTTGATTTAAAATTTGATACACACTTTAAATCTGTTAAAGTATACAGGGTGTTTAAAAAAACCCACTTGATAATACAATTTCTGTTTTTGAGACACCTCGTATATAAACTGTTACTGTGAATAAAAAGAGTAAATTCAAGTAAAAATTTTAACAATTTTGTGTTCTACAACTTTTATAATTAATATAAATGCAATTAAAATAAAGGTATGTACAAATATACAGCTTATTCCGTGAGATTCCGTTATTGACCTTTTAATTTGACTAAGATAACTGGGGTATTTAACCGGAAGTGCTCTTAACTTTGCTATTTTAAATTAAACACCCTATACATTTTTTCATCTAATTATACAGGTAATTTTAAGAAAATATATATTTACCACATGGTATACCTACCTTAATTAGTTTTTGAGAAAATGGCGTTAATACCCCCAAAATTGTAGCCGTTCTAGGCTCCACTTATCCTCGAACCAGCCTTGCTAAATATATTGTCAAAATATGATGTTTTATAAGTTAATTACATAATTTTAACATTAGTTCTCCTGATCTTTAAAAAGAAAAGTATATTTAAAATCAGTTTTTTTCTAAAAATATGAAAGAAAGAAGTTATATCATTTCCCTTTTGCAAATACACTGCTTATAATATATAACAACTGAAAGCTTATCAAAATATGTTAATAATCTACAGTTTGTCATCCCTTATTTTAGAATGCCAAGCCAATAATGCAAGAATGTTAGGCATTTAGGTTTGGTTAAACCTTTCGTAAGCTAGTAAGCTTTACTAAACTCTTATTTAAGCTCCCGTTGTATTATAAAATGCATGTTACCTTAACATTAGCTTTTATGACAGAACTTATCGATATAGAAAAGGTCTAGGAAGCCCCGCTCACCTAAGCAAATTTAAATATTGTAAAGTGTCAGTAACATATACCTAGGTCTCTATTAAAAACGACGTTGATTACTCCGATCTATTGTTTATATTAAGGTATGCTTAATTTTTCGCAAAGCGAAAGTTTTAAGTAAAATAAGTTTATATTTTTAAGGTCCAACCAATAAGCAAAGATTCCCGATAGGTTGGATAACGCCGCCCACCTAGGGTGGACAAGGCCGCAAACAAAGTAAAATATTTTTTACTACAAATAAAACATTTTTAAATAAACAAAACCATATAACATGATATCCAATTCATATTTATTTTATGTCCTTGACATTCGGATTTTTCTTCATAAAAAAAATATGGGCATAGGACTAAAAAGTAAAACCCAACATAAAAAAATTAACTATTTGTATCATGATTTTTATAAAAATGATATAGACATCTGAATGACAAAATTATGGTTTGGTGGTACCTTGGCAAGAGCGATTTGCTCGGATGGACTTACCCGATAACGCATTTTTTCCTTAAAATTGAATTTTTTTAAAAAATCCTACAAAATTTTATATTTTAATAATGCATAATAAAATACAATCATTCACATACATTTTAATATATTACACAGCCCACAAAAAAATAAAAGGTGGTTCGAAAGACTTGACCACGGTATCTTTATGTTTTTGGGGTCGCTGGATCGAATTTGGTGTCGGTTTGACCCCATCATGTCATAGTCCAGGGTATTTTAGGGTCAAATCATCAAAATTTATCGAAAATAAACCACAAACGTGGTATCTTTAGGTTTTTGGGGTTGCTAAATCCGAATCCGGAGTCAGTTTGACCCTATTAGGTCATGGTCAAGGCCATGTCAAGGTAAAATCATCAAAATTTATTGAAAAGACCACAACCGTGGTACTTTATGTTTTGGGATCGCCCAATCCGAATCCGGGAGGGTCAATTTGATTACGGATTCGGATTAAGCGACTAAAAAAACCCCAAGTTATCATAATTTTGGTGCATTTTACGATAACTTCTGATGATTTGAACTTGATTTTACCTCAACGGGTCAATTTGACCACGGACTCGGATTCAGCCACCCCAGAAACATAAAAATATCATGATTTTAGTCTATTTTTAATAAAATTTAATGATTTGACTTTGAAATGACGCTGACCATGACCTGATGAGATCAAACTGACCCCGGGTTCGGATTCAGCGCCCCAAATAAAAAGATACCATGGTCTGGTCTTTGGACCTTTACAACTTTTGAATTGTTTGGTGGTTTTTATAAAAATTTAAGGACTTTAGTAATACAACACAAACAAAATTTTGAGCAAGAAATGACAGATATCAGTGTCAAACTAAGAGTTGGGCGTCATTTAAAAAAAAAAAAAAAATGAAACAGAGGGTCTTGTGGCACATCATTTTAAAGCTTCTGACAATATTTTATATTCCTAGAATATATAGTCAATACCTTCACCTACCACAAAATGGCAGTACTTTGAAAATTACCCAAATACCTGATTTGAATGGCCATATTTTCAAAACTAATAAAGTTAAAAATACCTAATGTGATATTTTCTTAAAGGTCTTTTAGATATCTTTTGAATGGTGATATAATATACAGGGTGCGTCATTGAAAATAATCTATGCTTTTTGTCCTACCCTGTATCTACCAATATCACCATTAAAATGTCTTGTGTAAAAGTGTATCTAAACTTTATTAGATTTGGAAATATGGCCATCCAAATAAGGTATTTGGGTAATTTTCAAAGTACCGGCATTATGTAGTAGGTAAAGGTGTTGACTTTATAATCTGAGGTTATAAAGTACTCATAAGGAGCTTTGAGAACAGTGTGCCACATTTGATGATGAATGTCAACTGCATTATAGCAGGCATATCGCAGTCGCCGGGAGTCTTAATAAGTGAAGGCATTTTAAAATCAAGCAAACAAAAGTAGCTTTGATCGGATGATTCCGTAATGGCGTCTGTGGCTACCCAGCAGATGTAGCTACACAGCGCGCATGCGCTAAAAGGTGACCACAGCAATGCAGCGACGTAATTTAAAAACGGTATTACTTTAAAAATACGCCTCCGTTTATTACATTACAGGTGTAAAAGCTGACTAAGAACTGAGAAAGTCATTTGACACAAGTAATGTACACTATTTTTCCTACGACTACAAATTATTCAATAAAAAAATAGGTTTGTTTGTCTTAACAGATAAAATAAAAAGAATTAGAGAAAAGAACACTAGGGTGAAATATACTTTTCTTCACTGCGGTTTATTATTACTATTTTTGTTACTAACAATATTTTTATAATAAAAACAACCTATCTAGTGGCTTTATAGAACTTTCATTAATTAAGGATTTAAAAAACTTAAAAATATTTAATGTTATTTTAATTACCAGCCTTGTAACTTTAAATTTATTTTTAATAACAATAATGACACCTTCATAATATACTGTGCCACAGTAGTCTTGTAATAGTATATTACATAACAAGTGTTGAAAGTTATATATTTCACACGAGTGGGACAATACCACGAGTGTGAAAATTACCTGACACAAGTCATGTTACAATATTTTCCCACGACCAAAAAGTATTTATCATTTGGGTACTTTACAGAATAACATGCACTGTTATGTCTTTAATTAAGTGTTTCATGGTAACATTACGTAAAAACACCTTATTACTGGACACAGACACTAAATAAGTATACATTTTTAAATAATAATTAATAATAAATATAAATATGTGCGGTTATGTGACATATTAAACAACATTAAAAAGTTATCTGGAACGACGTCATCTTTACAGTACCTTGTAAATAGAAGTAGTCTTTTATAGCCAATAAGGTGTTTAGTATATTTTATATTTATCTAAATTTTAAATAAGTTTCAATTTTAGGATACTTTTTCAATCTATCGACACGCTATCGATATTCAATACATATGTTTAATGGGTTGCCTATTATTAAACGCATTTGCTTTTCCATTTAATAAAAGTCTATAACCTAATAAACCCACAAATATAAATAACTATAATATTAATTTAATTTGTAAAAAAATATATATTTCTTAGCACTGTTAAGTTAGGACATTTATTTTGTTAAAAAAATACTGTAAATACTTTTTCACCGAATTTAGGCACCTGTCATTCTACTTTTTAACACTAGTGTTGAAAAGTAGATTTTAACTACGCGTGAGATATTAATCGTTTTCTAAATGATTAAGGAGTTCGTTTTATGTTATTTTCGTGTGTGGTCGTAGAAAAATTACTTTGCAACACTAGTGGCATTTTCTATGCAGTAAAAACATTGTGCTATTTGCTTTTTTACATGTGGTTGTAGAAAGAAGAATTTTTCATTAGCTTTCCAGACAGGTGCCTCAGAAGAGATGTTGCCATTTAAGATTTTTAAGTGACTGGGAGTGTAACTTAAGGGGCTAATAGAGGTGTTTTAAAAATACAATAATTATGTTACTTCCAGGTTTTATAAAAACGAATTTTTTTACTTTTAAAATTTTCCTTGGTAAAGACAATATACCCATATTAAGTTTTAAACAACACACCCTGTATGTGTTGGGGCACATCATTCTTAAACAAACATAAAACCGTTTAAAACAGTTTTTGTGTTGTTTATCAATTTTGCTGTAGATTCTTTCTTCTATAACCATTATAGAAAAGCGTTTCTAGATAAAAGAAATGTTTTATTAACTGTCCAAAACAGATGGATCGTGCAAATTTAAAAAGAGAACTTTTTTGCCTTTTTATTCGGTGGAGTTTACCGTAAAGACATTGTAAAATATTTAGAAGAGGAAATAAAATATATATTTTTTAAAGTTTTTACATAAAAAAATTTTTGGGGTGTGTTTCCTTTGTTAAGTAAATTCTTAGGTACTTTGAAC
Source organism: Listronotus bonariensis (assembly GCA_014170235.1). NCBI lineage: Eukaryota > Metazoa > Arthropoda > Insecta > Coleoptera > Curculionidae > Listronotus > Listronotus bonariensis. The sequence goes on from JACEGR010001168.1 coordinate 57,165, forward strand.
GTCTTTATAAAAAAATGTTTTTAATATTGCTAAGGAAACATACAACGTAATATTTTATATTTAAAAAACTAATAGAAAAAGGAAATGTATTTATTATTGATAAATTTTGGGTAAGTATCAATTTAGTTTGTATTAACTAAAGTGTCAAGAACTTAAAGGCTTTTCTGACCTGATCAAGACTTTTGCCTAAGAAAGCTTAAAATAAAAAAGATGTAATAGCATATTTTTTTGTATCGGAAAAAAACTGAACACTGTGTATATGTTAACAGATACTGAAATGTGGCTTTTTATTAAATTACTTTTTTCTCTGGAAAAAAGTAAGTACATTTTCCCGGATATACATAGACGTTAGTTAAGGTAAATATTTAATTTTAGAATATTTTAATAAACAAAACTTAAATTTTATTTATATTAAAAGTAAAAATTATACATATTTTAAATTATTATTATTTAGAATAACTACTAAACTAGCCCAATTAACTTATATATATTAAGCACCCCACGCTCTTATTCTGAAGTGAATTATTCTGTTATTATATTAAATTTTATTATAATTCTATTTTGAGGTATATATTGTAATTGTTTGATCTTTTATTACTGTAATATAAACTCTTTGTAATAAAAATTATTTTCTAACTTTTAGTTCGGTTGCATATAAAAGCGTGTTTTTTAGTTTTTTAAACTATTATTTATTTTTCATTTTTAGTTCGATATATCAATTAGTTTTCTGCGGACATGTGATATTGCAATGTTTCACGAACTATTTCGTAACCTAATCATTTCATTTAAAGCTTCACTGTTTCATGGGGTTTCAGAACGCAACTACTCCGAACAAGTTTCTGTCAGCCTTATGCTGAGAGTACGTCCGAAACTGCACGCCTGCGCAGATCGCGCACTAGCTCTTTCTCTGTTACTCTCCTACAGAAAATCTATAAAGGAATTTATTTATCCTGGCGATCCTAATCAGGATAACGGGATACTGTTTGCAGATTATTGCTTTGTCAGCTGAAAAATTCTGTTGTGTAGAAAATTGGAGAAAGCTGTGTTTGAAAAGCAAATTTAAGAGTTTTTCAAGTCATTTTATTATAAAAATTTAAAATAATACATTTTTATAACTTCAATATTAGACTTTCACCTCGGAATCTCACCAAATAAGCTGAATACCTGTACATACCTTTATTATGGTACAAAATATACTCTTCTAAAAATCCCGAATGTTATCGTGTAAGGAACTCGAAATATGACAGGTCAAATGTCAAAAACAGTTTTTTGCGAATATCTCATTTATGTTACCTTTAACCACATTAATATTTATTATTAAAGTTGTAGAGCACAAAATTCTCTACAAATTCGATATGGGTCATTTTTTGTCCGGCGGGCGGAACCTGAGATAGAGGGCGCAGAGTGTAAAGCGTTTCCTGTACATACCTTAGCTTATTTCTAATAGAAAAGTAAACAACATAGTTAATTAAGTAATATTTAGCAAATAACTAAGTAAAAGATAACATATTCGACTAAAAATCACGACTAATTGCGTGCTAAGGTATGTAGATACAGTAAAGTGCTTTACACTCTGCGCCTGCTATTATTGGATCCGTTGGTCTGACAAAAAATGCTTGAAATTATATTTGTAAAAAAATTGTGTTCTACAACTTTTATAATAAAAATAAATGCAATTTAAAGTAAAAAAATGAGATATTAGCAAAAAACTGATTTTTTGACATTTGACCTGTCATATTTCGAGTTCCTTACACGAAATCATAGGGGATTTTTAAAAAGTATTTTTGTACCAAAATAAAGGTATGTTTAGATATTCAGCTTATTCCTTGAGATTCCGAGAATGACCCTTTAATTTGACTAAGAATACTGGGGTAAACAACAACAAAAAGTTTCAAATATTTAATTTACATTCATTTATTTAAAAATTAAATAACATATATCTAATAATTACTTTAAAGGATTTCATACCAATGCAGGTCAAGCTGTCGTTTACAAGAGCCACTAGTTAAAAACTTTAAATTTCACAATATTAATTTTCCGATTTTAATATTTTAGTATTATATTTTTAACCATAAAGTCGCCGTTTTTCGTTACAATAGAAAAAGTATACTAAAAACAAGAACAATTTTAGATTTTAGCTCTCGCTTTATTGTCTTCCTTTCTTCGCGTCAGAAGACAATACACCTCAAGTTAAAATCTAGGATAATCTTTTTTGTATAATAATTAATTTTCCTAACAAGTACGAAAGTGATGGTTTTGCGAACGCACAAGCAGTTAGACAAGCGAAGCAAAGCTGAGTTTGGATAAGCTTTAAGGGCGGTAAAGACACACAAGAACAATATTTTTTCCATGCGTGTCTTAAAAAGAAAATAAATTATGTTTGTTTTTTTTTCGTTATATCTCTTTTCGTAAAAAATATTTTTTAGCTTTGACGTTTATTTGTTGTTGCTCTAACGACCAATTACATTTAAAACGTGAGGATGGAAATAAAGGTGCGCGCAAAGTAACTATATTGCGCTCAAAAGTAGAAAAAATAGTTTATTTACTTTAAAAATTACCGTAATGTTAGTAATTCGGGATGAGAACAGATGTACATTATTATTTAAGTAAGACTAACAAACATTTTTTCTTTTAAATTAATTTAATAACGTATTATATAAGTAAAAAGTGAATAAGTGCATTTTTAAATAAAAAAATAACGCATTACTATTACCAAAAATTGTTGATATTTTTTTAAATAAAAATTTAGAATATAATATTATCATATATTTTATGTAGGTCTTCTTTTGTTAAAACTTTGTCATAATTCTGAGACATTTGATTTACCATGTTTTGTTTTAATTGCATCAAGTTGAACTGGATACAGCAAATTATTAATACTGACAGGTCATTGCCTTAAGTGCATGCATAACACGTTAATTTAGCTTCCCTAAATTTAATATATCCGCTGCTGAATATGATAAGAGGATCTTCAAGTTTCAAAGGCAGATTGCAACTAAGATTTGCATAATAACTTGACATGCATAGGTCGACAAAAGGGTATACCGTTTAATTAGATTTTAGTACAGTAGCCTTAAACTATTTATTAAAAAAATGGAAAAACACTATAAATATTTAAAATTTTTATTTTCTTTTTAATATCAATAATGGTTTAAAAATCCCAAAATATATTTTGCTAAAAAATTAAGATTAAAGATCTATATACTTTGTTAAAAAAAAAACACCACAAGCAACTTTTACCTCTACAGAAAGTGATGGTTTTGCGAACGCACAAGCAGTTAGACAAGCGTGGTTCGGATAAGCTATAAGGGCGAAAAAGACACACAATAACAATATTTTTTCCATGAGTGTCTTAGAAATGTAAATACATTAGGTTTATTTTTTTTTCGTTTTATTTTTTTGCGTCAAAAAGTATTTGTTAGCTTTGACGTTTATTTGTTGTGGCTCTAAGGACCAATTACATTTTATAACGTAAGGATAGAAACAAAGGTGTGCGAAAAGTAACTATATTGCGCTCGAAAGTAAAAAAAATATATATTTATTTAATTTACTTTAAAAATTAACGTACTGTAAGTAATTTGGAATGAGAACAAATGTAAATTATTATTTAACTAAGACTAGCGAAAATTTTTCCTTTTAAATTAATTTTATAACGTATTATTAGTAAAAAGTGAAACATATATGTTTCGTATTTTTAAATTAAAAAAAAATAAAATAAAATAACGCATTACTATTACCAAAAATTGTTGATGTTTTTTAAAATAAAAATTTAAAATATAATATTATCATATATTTTATGTAGGTCTTCTTTTGTTAAAACTTTGTCATAATTCTGAGACATTTGATTTACAATGTTTTGGTTAGTTTAAATTTTTTAGTCATTAAAATTTATTATTACTATTAATTTTTAATAATTTTTATTAAATTTATTTGCAAACAGTCAAATTTTAAAACCAGCGACACATGAACAAAAAGTAATAATGATGAAATCAAAGGTAACTTGTCCGTTTGATTCAGTTGATGTCCCATTTACTGTTACATTGCATAAATTTATATTTAAGTTTATTGTAGTAGGCGGTAAAACAAAACACTAATTTAAAGTGAAAAAAAGCTTTGAAGTGGTAAAAAAGTTACTTTTTTTAACACTTTATGTTGTGTATGTAATGTAATGTAAATGGAGTACTTTAACTTCATGTTAACGATTTAAAAAACAGCATTTTTTAACGGTCGTGGGAAAATTAAATTGACCACAAACAATGCTACAGGGCCAAAATATCTTGTATGATTTATTGGATAGGATGCAGATTCCTGATGTTTTAAATTTTTTGTGCCACATCCGGTTTAACCGTTTAAACTAATTAAGATAGGTATAACATATAATATAAGGTATATGCATTTTTTTAAAATTTCCTGTAAAATTTATTAAAAAAAATAAACGGATCGGTATGCTTTACCTTACAAATTGTAAGAGTGAATAATAAAATCTACATTTCGGCGAAAACCGCATATCGATATCTTTATTCGTTTCGGAGTTATTGCCAAATAACTGGTGATAATAGAAGCAAAAACAAAAAAAAACGAGTTTATTTTATTTTTATTGTGTAAATTTCTTAACCAATTTTAATTAACAACAGTCAATATGAAAGACAATTTACAACAGACAACAGGTAATAAGTAACAAAAACAAAATTCTGAAAAAGGAAAAATTGGGCACTTATTTACGATGTGTTCCATCATTCACAGACTACAGCGGTGCAGCCTTTTGTTGTGTTGACGATACAGCAAAGTTTCACTTCCGCCACGGATATGCTGTTTATAAATACTTTACCCTCTCGATCATATTTTTCATGTTGTTGGTCGAGTTTTTGTAAACGAGATCTTATTCACCCCCATAAATAAAAATCGAGACAAGTTAAGTCCGAGACCTAGCTGGCCAAGGAAATAAACTCTCCTCTTCCAATCCACCGGAAAGGAATTGCTTTTGGTCAAGGTGAAGGACGCACCTGGTTTTGCAAATGGGCAGGACACCCATCGTGTTGAAACCATAAATTTCTTCTTGTCGCGAGGGTCACGTTTTTCTAATAACTGGCATATCATCAATTAAAAACTGAAGGTATAATTCACCATTTAGAGCTCTCTATCGATAAAGGGCCGAGAGATAGAAAGATGGTTAAATGAGGAAAGTTGTGAAAATTTTAATAAGTAATCTAATACCGTTTTGATAACGGCTTTATCTGGTTTGGGTTTAAAGTTATTTTGAAAAAACTGGAAATAAATTTTAGAAAAAGTGCTGTAATTTTTTATTTCAATAATTTTAAGACTCTGTAAAAACATAATTAGGACAACTTTCTTTCAAACTCAATGCATTTCTGTATTCAGATTTTGATTCGGACGTTTTGGTTTTGAGATACCATCATTCTAACTTTTGTATTTTCTATGGCGGCCATTTTGTTTTTGTACGTTTTCAAAGAAAGTTTTCTTCTTTTTAAAATGATATCACTTTATAGGTGTTTCTTGCGTTTTATGTCAAAAATCTTTAAAATTAATTTTTTATTCTATTTGGCCATGACTTCCGAAGCCATTAGCTGTGGAAACAATTGCCATTCAATGTACAATAAAAACATTTGTTAAAAAAAAGTATTCCAAGTTTATTTTTAACTTTTATTAAATTATGTTTGTACCCAAACAAAAATGGATATTTACCTTGTGTGCATCGGCACTAAAATATTTAATAACAATATTAAGCTGTAAGCTTTCTGACAGAAATGGGTTTATGTGCTCAAAAACAGTTTTTTTTTTAAATTTCATTATTCATAACATACAAAAACTAATTCATAGTCTTCAAATTGTCACGAACACAATTAAGAACAATATTTTCTCCACCTATGCTTAATAGGTACCAATCTTATTGCATATGGAAATTTAACAAAGGCAAACAAAATATTAGTTTTAAAAATATAATATAAATTATAATACAAACAAATATTTAAAAATATTTTGCAGATTGTAAAATAGCGTGATTTTTATAATACATGAGCTATCATTAGGAAGTTAATTTTTGTTTTAATATTGTTTTTTATTAAATAAAAATAGGAAAACCTACAATAAGTTTAAAATGGTAGGTTGTTAACAATTGAAGAGAACATTACAAACACAAATTATTATGTAAGTAATATTTGGGTTTGCTGTATTTGTGCCAATTAAAAGAAATAATGAATTTGGTTTTTGTATCTTATGTAATAAGTAATAAAATTTAAAAAAATATATATTTTTGAGCACATACACACATGTCTGCTAGAAAGTTTACAGCTTGATATAATTAACTCATATTTTAAAGTGCCAATGCACATAAGGTGTTTATTCATCTTTATTTGCGTACATAAGTGTCTAAAAGATAGAAATAAATTTACATTACCTTTTTCAACATAGGTCCTTATTGGAAATTAAATTGCAATTGTTTCTACAGCTAATAGCTTTCCCAGTTAAGACCAACTCGGACAAAAAAATAATTTTGACAATTTTTGACATAAAAATCAAAAATACCTTTGAAGTGTTATACATCATTTTAAAGAAAAAAACGCTTTTTAAAAATGTAAAAAAACACAAAATGGCCGTCATACGAAAAACGAAAGATGATGATGGTATCGCAAAACCGAAACGTCGAAATTGAAATCTGAATACAGTAATGCATTGCTCTTAAAAAGTCCTCCAAATAATGTTTTTTCAGATTCTAAAAATAACTTAAAATTAAAAAAAACAGTTTTTTTTTCCAAATGCACATTTTCATTTTTTTTTCAAAATAACTTAAAAAACAAAATAAGATACAGTCGTCATCAAAAGGGCATTAGATTAGCCATTAAATGACTTACAACTTTCCCCATTTTACCATTTATCTATCTCTTAATAGTTTCTAATAATATCCCAATGATAAATTTCTTAAGTATTTAAACAGAAAACATCATCCCAAGTATAATGATACTCCGTTTGATACTTTTTGACATATACCCCTAAACATTTTTAGTTAAGAGTGTTACAAATGTAATAAAATATTACATTTTGTATCAAGTAGTAACGGTAAAATAATTAAATACATCTATTTTTTCGTAACATGTTGGGCCAAAATTTATAGTTTATTTTTAGTGTACATAAACTGTCCATGAATGGGATTTACAAGAAGACAAACAAACCAAAAATTTTATTTTTCGAAAAAAGTGTAAAAGTAAACCTTAAAACTGCGCTTGCTGTAAAACTAGCTTTTTTATGTAAACTTGCAAAACACAGTAACTAAATTATGGTCTATTATAAAAATAAAATATTAATAATAAAATAGGACAATTGATATTACATACATATACTTCTCTTAAACAAAGTTTGTGAATGCAATATGCACCAAAGAAATGTTAAGTTAAAAATAAGAACGAAAATAATATCACGTAACTAGCTTCAGTTACGTCACACCAATAAATGACGCACAAGCGTAGGCTAGAAAACTAAAGTATAGAGTAAGTCCATGCAAACTGAAATCTTGCTTTTATTATATAAGAATCAGAAAATTAATAAGAAACTCAACAGTTTTATGAAAACTATTTGAAAAGGCATTTTCCGCTTGTGTTAAAATATTTGTTAAGTATAAAGTAGGTTTTAATGTGGGAATTCGTGTAACACGACAACACATCGTGTTTAACCTTGCATTGCACACATTATAAATTTTTAGTAATTTCATATGAATTATAATTAACATTTCTTATACTCGTTGCATTTTATGAAGCATAAAATTATACAATGCATTAAAATATGTATAGGCAAGTTAAATGTAAGAAAAACGTGTAATTTCTAGGCTTTTGTTGGAAAATATGTAAACCAGCTATAATTTACTTTATATTTTAGCGTTTATCAAACTATATGACCTAGGAACATGCAACTTTAAACAAACAAATAAAGTAATTAATAACAAAAAATTCAGTTATCATTCTTGATTTCGGTATTAACGTATATCTAAAGACACCTTATCCACAATAATACCATTTAATATTTATGTAGTTTGTACCTACTAATTAAAACCAATAATAACACAATATTTATTTTTTTACTTTTGTCATTTGCTAGTTGTTTATTGGGATAATTATATTATTGTAGTAGTCTCTGGGCCAGTAATAAAATTGACGTAATAATAATAACACTTTTAAAACCTTTTAAGGATGTTCCTTTTCACGAGTCTACCACAAATATTCATACCGCAATATATGGAAGCGGCGCATTAACCCAGCCTGTCAATATCAAATGTTTCGGGTGACGGACTGGACAAACGCGTCACATTTTTGGTCGGACAAGTTTACTGCAATTTTTAAACATTGTGCCAAAAATCGTAGGTGTTACAGTAACGAAACCATAAGACCCATGGACATGTTTCGGGTATTGGATTGGTCGAGTTTCGTTACAGTAACCCTTACAATTTTTGGCACAATGTTTAAATATTTCAATTAAAAAATTGTGGTTAATTTGTCCTACAAAAAAACATTTGCTCAGTCTGACACCCGAGACATATGACATTGACAGGCTAGGTAAAAGAGCCGCTTCCATATATGGCGGTATGAATATTCGTGGTAGAATCGTCAAACGGCACATTCCTAAAAAGGCTTTAAAAGTGTTAATATTATGACGTCAAATTCATTACTAAACCAGGGACTATACAGAGTATTTCTTAACTACGGTACGAAACTTATGACGAGTATTTGTTATGTGATTTTATAAAAATGTTTCTATGAACATATGTCCGGACTTTTTAGTCGGTATTTTTTAAATGTTTTTAAAAAGCTTTAACCGATTTAAATGAAATTTGGTACACCTATCTAATGTAATAAGGCGCTTGTAAAGTTTTTCCTAGTTTAAGATTATTGGATACAGTGGCGTGTCAGTGGGCACCGCTTTCAATATTGTTGAGTATTTACTTTTATGAATAGAAAGTTTTCATATTTTTTCCGATTAGGCAACTAAAATTGCATCCTTTAGTCTTTTGTATTTTCTTCGTATCTCGTATTGCTTTCGAAAAAATTGAAACCACATCAAGTAATACTATATAGTATTCATACACAGCATTAAATGGAATGCAGAATTAAAAAATAAATAATTTTGATCCTATTAAATAGGAAAACTGATAATTTTTAATAAAATACACGACAAATCTGTTACATTAGGGCAAATACTTGTTTATTTTCCATGTTCTGTATAGCTACTTTTTAGAAGAATTTAAAGTGGATTTAATTATGTTTTTCAAAATAAAGCTAGATAAAAAAAATTTAAGGTACTAATAAGTTGCTTAATCTGAAAAAAAAATATAAAAACTTGGTAAAAAGTCAGTGACGTACTTTTTTCTTGATAATGTTGGCTGTGGTGCCCACTGATATGCCACTGGACCCAATAATCTTAATCTAGGTAAAGCTTTACAAGCCCCTTAGTACACCAAAAAGGTGTTACAAATTTTATTTAAATCGATTAAATGGTTTACAGGATATTTTAAAAATTCCTACTCTTTTTAAAAACTTTAATGCCCTGTATCTCAGAAATGATGCAAGTCCGACATATGTTTATAAGATTTTTATTTTACTAAAATACATAGGAAATTACCCCTTTAGTTTTGTACCGTACTTGGGAAACTCCTGTATATTTAAAACGAAATAGGCATTGTAATAAATCTATTAAAGACTTAAGAGACTGTTCTAGTAGTGTCTACAAATAAGTATAGTTTAGTCGGGAGCCTTATTACCAGGATTTATATTATAAGGAATAAGCTATTTTTATTTGTGATTTTCTATCTTTAAGTTAGAATCATGAAACATCATATCGAGAGTTTCCTGCCAAAAGGGCGTATCTACATAGTTTGTGATTTTCTTTTATGTAAGAACATAACACCTTCTGGCATGTTCGAAATTGTAATAAATGTTGATATGCCACAAAAAGAGTAAAACAATTGAGTATTCGATTGAATCAGGGAATACGCCATAAGCGTCAAATTTTACGAATAAAAAGAAAATCACAAATTATGTGGATACGGCCCTCTGGTAGGAAACCCTTGATATAAAATTTATAACTTTTCAACAAAAAGGAAAAATTATTTAAATAAATCTTTAATGTAGTAAACCATTTTTTAACATAAAAAGTTACACCAAATTTTTTTAATAAAAGAAATTATTGTGATATTTCACAATTTTATAAAATATTATACACATTTCGCACCTAAAATATCTTTTACCCAAGTATACAACATTTTTAGGATTAAAAATATACAGTTTTGTGATTTTGAATTTTTAAATCCTTAAGTTAGAATTTGTTTATTTATTTTAAAATACACTTTTTAAATGCTAAAAGTGTAAATATGTATTTTTGCTGTAAGTTTTAAATAATTTAGCTAAAATATTTATAACAAAAAGAAAAAAATATTTACAACATAAACACTGTACGTTCTACAACAGGACAATTAAGCCGCTGTGCTAAACCCTGAACAACACGACATTTAGGGTAAAGTGGCATAACAGGGATTTAACAAAATAGGGTAATATATTAAACCAAAACTAACATATATATTCCTTAGTTAGCTTATTTTGCGTCATTATAACGAGATTCCTTATAATATTGCACTGGAATTACTTACGCAATCAGGTTTCACTTAATTTATGATCTACTTTTATTAAGTTTTAAAAATCTAAGAGGTATGGACATGGCAAAGCTTTAATAAATATTTATCATTTAAAGAATTACATCTAGTACACATTTTAAAAACTAAATTTTTACATTAACGAGGAAACTTGGGTTGTTCACATTTTATAAATTTTTAACAAAGGGGAAAATTTAGTACATGATTTTAAATCATTATTGTTATATTGTATATCATACATTATTAAATGCAGAAAAGTTTACATACGTATCGTTTTCCTCTTAAAACCATCAAATATTTTCTATTTTAGTTTTATTTAGTTAAGTTAAAATATTTAAAAAAAATGGATGAAAATACAGTTGAAAATAATAATAGGCGTTGCGCAAGAGGGCATGTGTGGTTTCCTGTTTAAAACCCACAAATTTAGATTCGTCATAAAGGTAGTAGTAAAAGTTAGGTATGACACTTTCTAAAATCGGTAGTTTACGGTCGTATTTACCAAGCTCTAACAAATATTTATCAGACTGATAGAATAGTAAGTTATTTAGTGACGCTAGGACGTCACAAAAATATCCGCAGGGCAAAAATCGCAATTAACCATTCAAAAGTCTAGTTTTATGTGTAGAGAGTAAAAGTATCCCACATATTTGGATTAAGCATAGAGCCAGAATTAATGTTTAAAATGATACTTTGTAAAATTCTTTAGCTTAGTGACGTTATGGTGTCACGAAAATGACCGCTGGACGAAAATCCTAGTTAATCGTTTTAAAGTCTAGTTTTATGGGAAAGAAGTAAACGTATCTTACAAATTTTAATTTGGCTTAAAGCCAGCATCAATGTGATAAAGAAATATTAACCATCTTTTTATATACAGAGTGTTTACTTAAGTTCGCACCATATGGAAAACTTTATTATTATAAATTTGACGAATTAAAGTCATTATTTCTAAAAAAAAATGCACATGATTTTCCTTTAAGAGTAGACTACCTTTATTTTTTTATTTTTAGATAAAATGGCATTTAAAAAATTTGTTTAGAATAATGTTTTTAATAAACAAAAATAATAAAACAAAATTGTATATAACATCATAATTTAATAAAAAGCCTTGGTTTAATTCGTTTACAGTTAAAAAATTATGTTGTGTATTAATTTAAAAGAAAACAGGTTAATAGGAGTTTTTAAGGCTACTTTATTAAAAAACTGAAAATAACTTATTTTTGATGATACCAAAATTACTTTCACAAAATTTTTTGTGTTTAAATAAATTTTTCAAATGATATTTTGCTTAAAAATAAAAAATAAAGTTAGTTTACTCTTAAGAAAAAATAATTCTTTTTAAGTTTTTCGTACCTTGTATACATACCCAACATTTTTTTGGTTAATTTTATTTTTGTTACAAGCAAAAAATTTTTACAAGAATAACTTTTTCTCGAAAAATATTTTTTATCCATTTTTCCTTTTGTAAATCCCATTTCTGGACAGTCTGTATAATGTAATAACAATGCATTTTTATTTTAAATTAAATTTAGTTTATATGTAAATTATTATTTTTTTTAATTAATATCAGATTTTAAAGCAATACTAATTAAAACGCCTAGTCCTCATCTTAAACCTATAACTGACCAGCGGTCATCTTTGTGACATCATTGGGTCTAAGCTACTAAATTTTACAAGACAAACAATAATCATGTCTTTGTGCCGCTTTAAAATTTGGATAATATTCTTATTTCTTACAAATGAATCCAGACTTTAGATTGGAGAACCATAATTTTAGCATGGTGCTCATCTTTTTAACGTAATAAGTTTATTTAACTCCCGAATTTAATGAAGTTTTATTTTAAACAATAATCCTAACATTAGGCTAAATCACAGAACTTTAGAGGTATGTGGGCTAAATCAAAATTTCTATAATACTTTTATTTGTTACACATAGAACTAGATTAGAATGGTTAATTACGATTTTCACCAAACTTTAAAAAGTGACCTATCTAACATTTACTATAACAAATTTAAATTTCTGGGTTACACTTACTTCCCAGACAGGAAACCAAAACATGCAGTTTTGACTACCTGGCTCAACCCCTATAACATTTTTTAACCTAAACAATTTTTAACCTACTACATACTAGTTAAGCCTTTGTGGCCTCTTACTAAAACGACATTTAAAATGAAATGGTATATTAGAGCTTTTAGAAAATTAAGCAATATATTTTAGTCAAAACTTCGTAGTTAGCCTGTTCTACGTCAGAATTATGATAGTCCTTATAGTTATATACTGGAATTTACTACGCAAGGTAAATTAATTTATGACTAACTTATTTTAAAGAAGAAAATGTGCATGTATTACTATTACCGTGGTCGAAATTTAGTAAACTTTAATAAATCTTTAACAAGAGACTACATTTAGTACAAGATTTAAAAATTATTTTGTGACGTTTTATATCATTTTTCATTAAATGCTGACAAGTGTAAATATGTGTTGTTGTCTTTTTACAAACATTAAATATTTAATACTATGGTTTTAATAAATTAGTTTTTAATATTTGTAAAGAAAGTACAAAAAAGTTAAGTTAAAGATAAAAATACTTTGCAAATTAAACACTTAAGTTAACGGAAAAAAATTCCTTAATAAAATTTCCGCGTGGTCTAAAACCTAAAATTTAATCATTAAATATTCATTATTTTTTAATTTTATACAGGGTATCTTAAATATTAGAAATTTTGTTTAAGAGGAAAATACCGTTTTGATAATATTTAAAATTAATATGAAGAAAAAATGTTTAGAAATAAAAATACCTTTCAAATATAAAAACTTAAAAAAAAAATATATTTTTATGCGATATTGATGAAATGTTAAATTTGTACATTAGAAAATACATATTTTAAAATGTAATCTCTAAAAGCAGCTTAAAAATTGTCAAAACCGCGGAAAGTCTTCGAAACGCTGGTTATCGCATAAAAAAATAAAAGAAAAAGTTGTTTCTTGTAAATGTACAAGTTTGCATACTTGAAAGTGATTTTTAATTCTAGACACTTCTTAATAATAATAAAAAGTTTTCCATATATAGACAACTTTGGCGGAAACACTATATTTCCTGGTTTGCCTCTTAAGAGTTATTATACATATGAGAGTCCTTTTGGTATGCACTGGAATTAACTCCGCAAGCAAGTTTTAATTAATTTGTAACCAACTTAGTTTCAAGAATAAAAATATAAATTTTTGAATTAAGAATATTCTTTTGAATGATACAGACATGACAAACTATTATAAATATATAACATATAAGAATTTACATCTAATACACGTCATTTAATTTAGTTTGTTAATTTATTTAAATAATTTACCTTAATTTATCCAAGTTCTTTCATCACTTTCGAAGGTTTCCGAAAACGCCCGAATTATCCATTAAGAACTTTTATGCCATCCTGTACTATGGAATTTTCACGATATTTCTCGAATATTCTAGATCATTCTTTACTCTTCCACCATACTATAAAAGGGCGACGGGAAACTTCCGATCAGTCAGTATAAATTCGGCTTTTGTGTTGTAAACTTCGAGACATTGACAAGAGTAGATTTTGTCGTTGTTGTAACCATAGTTACGTTCCATTGTTAATAAAGGTATAAAAACGAAGACACGTGTTTTTATACGAGGTGTTTTGGAACATTTGGTGTCAGAAGCGGAACGAGGATACCCAAGGAAGCCGAAGTGGTAAGAAGAGTGAATGCCAGTTGAGACAAGACAAAGACAGCAAGTAGTTATGGAGGAGTTAAGTGCACTAATTAAACAAATGATGGAAAAACAAGAATCCCTTAAAGTAGACATGAAGAAAAGCCAAGAATCCCTGAAAGAAGACCTAAAGAAAGAAATGCAGACAAGCCAAGAAGCCATGAAAGAAGACATTAAAAATGAAATGAAGACCAATTTAGAAGAAATGAAGAAAAGTCAAGAAGAAATGAAAAAAGTCAAGAAGAAATGAAGACAAATCAAACAGAAATGAAGCGGGAAATCAAAATCAGTCAAGCAGAAACGAGACAACAAATCGAGAAAATTCAAAAAGACATAAAAGAAGGACAAGAACAAATGAAGCAAGAGATAAAAGAGAAGATAGTAAAGATTCGAGAACACCTGAGGGGAGAATTTCATCAATGCCAAGATGAGATGAGAAAGGAAATGTTGCTTGAAATAAAACTTTGCAAAGAAGATACTAAAGATGAAATGCAAGAAATACAGCAGTTAGTTGAAGACAAAGTTAATCAAGTCCAAGGTCAAATGCAACATGAAGTGCAACAATTACACCGGCAAATTCAAAATATAGCCAGTACTGGTGTCGTTTCAGGATGTGGTACTTCAGGAACTCTTATGAAACCACCAACTTTTGACGGTAAGGTACCGTGGGTTACGTACCTTAGACAATTTGAAGCTGCTGCGAACGGCAATAATTGGAACCCATCAGAAAAGGCTCGAGCTTTGGTACTTGCTCTTCGAGGAGAAGCTATGGAGGTGTTAAGAAACATCCCCGATGAAAAGCAGTCTGACTATGAATCGATTGTCATGTTCCTGGAGATGAGGTACGGCGAAACCCATCTGCAAGAAGTTTATAAGGCGCAGTTACAAGGACGAAGACAGAAGTACAATGAAAGTCTTCAAGAGTACGAAGCGGACATTGTACGTCTAGTTAATTTAACGTATCCATCGTACCCGGAAGAAATTAAGCAAGAATTGGCGGTAGGCAGTTTCATTGAAGGGCTGCGCGATCCGGATATGAACCAAGCATTAAGAATGGCCAGACTAAAGAAAATTTCAGAAGCTCTTGCCTACGCACTTCAGTTTGAAACGGCTAAGCAGACATCCAGAACTCAGGCAAGACTTCGAAGAACAAACTATGTACCAGAAGTCAGCAATCCAAATGATAATTTGACAACAGTAATACAACAGCTGCAAGAAATCCTATGTCAAAAACAAGTAGATGGAGACAACAAAAGCATGACCTTCCGTCGAAGAAATACTATCCGCTGTTGGAAGTGTGGTGAAGAGGGGCACATTCAAAGAAATTGTATCAGATCGAATGCCCCTGCAAGTAATTCGGAAAACTCCCAGTACTACCAAGCCCCATCAACAACAATAATTAGAGTATCCCGGCTGCAGAACAATGGCTCCAGCTTGGTAGTACCTGGAAATGTGTGCGGTCGGGACTGCGAAATGGTACTAGATACTGGTTCCACACATACCATCGTGAAGCCGAACATCGTAGCTCACTGTAAAATATTCCGCCCTGTAAAGAATTACCTTTTGGAAACTGCTAATGGAGAAGTTATACCAGTAAAAGGCATACATGAAGCCAGAATAACCCTAGGAACAACAACATTTATCCATGTCGTGTTTGTTGCTGACATCCTGGACGAAGTTATCCTTGGCCTTGACATTATGGAAAATAAGAAGTTTGTACTTGATCTTCCACAACGGGTACTGCGAACAAATAATGAAGAGATCGTAATGAGATTACCACGAAGCAGTGAAGCATCGATTCGAGAAGTTATCCTCACAGAAGATGTCATTCTACCTCCAAACTCAGAAAGCATCATACGAGCAAGGTTCGAAGACTCAGAAGAAGGTGAAATCGTTTTAGTCGAACCAGTAGAAAATTGTCCGTTATACGCTAAAGGAATTCTACCAGCAAGAACTTTGGCGCAAACCAAAGGAAATATGGTATTTGTGAGAATGATGAACCTGAAAGATTTCCCTCAACAGGTCAGAATGGGTGACAAAATCGGTACCTGTCAACCTGCTGCTATGATAGTTACCTATCCCTGTACCACACCTGCAGGGGTCTCCACACGTAAACTACCTGATGCTCTACAAGACCTGGTGATTTCATCAAAATCCTTGTTAGACCCAGTCCAAGTATCTATGCTGGAAGAACTATTAAGAAGAAATCAAGATGTTTTCTCTTTATCCGAAAAAGATTTGGGTAAAACCAGTGTAGTTCAACATCGGATAAACACCGGAGACGCCTCGCCAATCAAACAACCACCAAGGCGAATTCCTTTAGCCAAGAGAGACGAAGTCGAAAAGTTATTAGGAGACATGCAAAAACAAGGCATTATAGAGCCATCTCAGAGTCCATGGTCATCTCCAGTAGTCCTAGTCAAGAAGAAAGATGGTTCCACCAGATTTTGTGTTGACTTCAGAAGACTGAATGATGTCACGAAGAAAGACAGTTTTCCACTACCAAGAATAGACGATACCCTAGATACACTCACCGGATCAAAATGGTTTTCGACATTAGATCTAAAAAGTGGCTATTGGCAAGTGGAACTTCATCCGGAAGACAAGGAAAAATCTGCTTTTTCAACTGGAAACGGACTGTGGCAGTTTAATGTTATGCCATTTGGTTTATGCAATGCCCCCGCTACGTTTGAACGTTTGATGGAGTTGACATTACGGGGACTAACTTGGAAAACCTGCTTAGTATATCTAGATGACATAATAATTCTTGGAAAAACATTTGACGACCACTTGAAAAATGTTGAAGAGATTTTTCAGAAGCTTAGATCCGCCCAGCTGAAGCTTAGTCCAAAGAAATGTCACCTTTTCCAGAAAGAAGTAAAGTACCTAGGGCATATAATTACCGAAGAAGGAGTAAAAACTGATCCAGAGAAGACTGAAGCTATCCAGAACTGGCCTGTACCAAAGAACAAGCATGAAATTAGAAGTTTTCTGGGATTGTGTACCTATTACAGACGGTTCATACATGGGTTTGCCGATATTGCAAGACCATTACATCGTCTTACGGAAAACAACAACAGCTACGAATGGACTGAAGATTGCCAAGCAGCTTTTGTACACCTAAAGAAAGCCCTGTGCAATCCCCGGTGTTGTCATATCCACAACCAAATAAAACATTTATTGTGGACACTGATGCGAGCAACACTGCTATTGGTGGAATTTTGTCACAGATGCAAGATGGCCAAGAAAAAGTAATAGCCTATTTTAGCAAAGTCCTTTCCAAACCTGAACGAAATTATTGTGTCACCAGAAAAGAACTTTTGGCTATTGTTAAATCCCTAGAGCATTTTCATAAATACCTGTATGGCCAGAAATTCCACCTAAGAACGGACCATGCATCACTTAAATGGTTGCTTCAGTTCAAGAATCCTGAAGGTCAGATAGCACGATGGCTACAACGCATTCAAGAATATGATTTCAAAATTGAACATCGAAGGGGACTGAACCATAAGAATGCTGACGCTTTATCAAGACGACCTTGCCCGGATGATTGTAAACACTGCAGCAGACGAGAAGAACATGAAGATCCTGATGAATTTCACTGCCGAAGAACACGTCTCCAGTGCTCTCAAGAATGGGATCCTAAGATCTTGGCCAAAGAACAACTAGAAGATCCCGATCTTGGAGACATTATCAAACTTAAGACAGAGAATTTGGAAAGACCACCATATCAGAAAATAGCCTCCAAGTCTCCAAGACATAAAGGGTACTGGGCCATATGGGACTCTTTGATTATTAAAGATGGCCTATTACAAAGGGTCTGGGAAAGTTCTGACGGCAAAACCCATAAACATCAGATAATCCTACCAACCAAAAGGATCCCTGAAGTATTGCAAGCCTTGCATAATGGTGTAGGAGGTGGCCATTTCTGGAGTTATGAAGACTCTTGAAAAGGTTCGAGAAAGGTTCTACTGGCTGGGAAGCCGTGCAGACGTAAAAGACTGGTGCCGAAGGTGTAAGGACTGCGCTTCCAGCAAGGGACCCAAAACACGAAGCCATGGCAAGATGAAGCAATACAATGTAGGGGCACCTTTTGAAAGAATTGCCATAGACATAGCAGGGCCATTTCCAGTTAGTAAATCAGGGAATCGCTATATATTGGTAGCGATGGATTACTTTAGTAAATGGCCAGAAGTCTACCCAATCCCAAATCAAGAAGCTATCACTGTTGCCGATGTATTATTTCAACAATGGATTTGTCGCTATGGAGTTCCTAGAGAAATACATTCCGATCAAGGCAGAAACTTTGAGTCCGATCTTTTCAAGAACCTTTGTAATCTCCTGGGAATCCATAAAACAAGAACAACACCTCTTCATCCCCAGTCCGATGGTATGGTAGAGCGGTTTAACAGAACACTTGATAACTACCTGAAAATTAAAGTAAATGACCAACAAAGTGACTGGGATAACTGTATACAGCCGTTTTTATTAGCATACCGCTCCGCGATTCACGAAACTACTGGCGAAACACCTGCTAAAATCATTTTCGGAGCGGAAATATGCCTTCCAGTTGACTTGCTTACAGGACGACCTTCCACCAATGAAGAACCAGCAGAAGACTATGTAAGTCAACTAAGTAAACAGCTACAGAGGATACATGAAGAGGTGCGTACCAAGTTACAAAAAGGAAGTGACCGTATGAAATCCCGCTATGACTTGAAAGCTAACCATCAGGGATTTGTCGTCGGTGAAAAAGTTTGGTTATACAATCCGAGAAGAACCAAGGGGCGTTCACCGAAACTACAGAAGTCATGGGAGGGACCATATAAAGTGGTGACACGGCTTAATGATCTGGTGTACCGTATACAGAAGAGTCCACAGGCAAAGATGAAAGTAGTACATCTAGAAAGGCTAAGCCGTTATCAAGACAGTGAAGATACTTGATCGAGACGATCAAAACTTGGAAGGGGGCAATGTTACAGACTTTCAAAAATGTGTTTAGGTTATAGAATTTTAGAGAGTTAGGATCATTTAATTTAGTTTGTTAATTTATTTAAATAATTTACCTTAATTTATCCAAGTTCTTTCATCACTTTCGAAGGTTTCCGAAAACGCCCGAATTATCCATTAAGAACTTTATGCCATCCTGTACTATGGAATTTTCACGATATTTCTCGAATATTCTAGATCATTCTTTACTCTTCCACCATACTATAAAAGGGCGACGGGAAACTTCCGATCAGTCAGTATAAATTCGACTTTTGTGTTGTAAACTTCGAGACATTGACAAGAGTAGATTTTGTCGTTGTTGTAAACCATGTAAATGTGTCTGTATTATCTTACCCAACCACAAGAAAGTTAGGCACATATAAAAATATTTAATTTTAAAACCATTGAGACTTATCTTTTATTTGAGAAAACACTTTTTCATTAAAAGCTTTAAAAATTTTGCCGGATAAAAAATAAAAACATATTTTTGCTTGCATTTATGTACAATTTAAAAACAAGCAGTGCGTACCAGCGCTTTTTCATATTTCTCTTATAATTGAATATGACAATATTTCCTTTTAATTTAACCCATTCAAAGTAAAATTTAATAAAGAACGTGGAAATTTTTATAACAAGAAACATTTAATTTTGCAAAATAGCACAATTTATCACACCTCAACAAAAAAAATACTTTAACTTGTGCATATTTAAAAAATTAAATATAAAAGTTTTTAATTACACATTATGCAGACAGAGATTTTGCTAAATGCTTTTATGATTAAAATAAAAGGTTTTTACATCTTAAATTCAATAAAAGATATATAAAACACATTTTAACTTAAGCTTTAATGCTTTGGTACACACAGATAAAGCATAAACCTAAAAATAATTAAATTACTGTCATTTTATATTCTAATTGCGGAGAGAAAATTTAAGGGCGTATTTGTAAGCTATTTTTTTAAGTTTTAAACACTTTTTAGTAAAATTTGTTAGACTAGATATAAACGTTATTTACTTAAGAATTAGTTATTATTACGTAATTGCTTATAAAAGTTCTACCACTTAAGCTTTAAAAGAAAACATGCCCCAATATTTCTTGTACGGTCCAGGACTATATATATATATATATATATATATATAAATATATTTGCATATATTGTGGCAATATTAGGTTGCAAAATTACTTTTTAATTACCCGTTTTTATACTTTTTAAGCCTTAAATATATGTAACGCAATAGCGGTTGCATCAATTAATACTTACCCTTTATTTTTGATTCCAGTATTTTTATTAACAACACTTAAGATATGGTAACTTTTAAAAGCACATAATAAGGCTAATTATTATTATTTAACATTTACAAAACATTATTTTATTCTTTTAAATAATATTTATGGTAAATTTGTTAATGTTTTTTTTATTCAAAAACGACCGTTTAAAATTCGTTTTTTAACAGGGTGTCTCTATAAAGATCAAAGAAGTTTTTTTTTAATTAAAAGAAACATTTTCTTTTTTATAAGCCCTTGTTTAAAATGCACTATTTTCAAACTACAGCCAACGTAAATTACTAAAAATAAATATTTTAAACCCATACCAAAGTTTTTTTAATCAATGTTAAGGAGAGCTGTAAAATTATGTTTATTTAACGTAATGCATTTATTTTTATTGTAGAAAGGAAAAACCAAAAATCAAAAGTCTTCTAACTCATTGTGATACCTTCATTATCAATATGCAATGAAGAAGGTACTTTTAAAACGTTAGTAATGGTAGGCAAAAAAGATTCTTAACACGTGTAAATCCAAGCGAATTTTGGTAAGAGTTTAAATGTACAAATTACACAGCACCACAAAAATAAAATAGTTTGTGGTCCGAAACACTAGACCCTGGTATCTTAATGTTTTTGGGGTCGCTTAATCAGAATTTAAGGTCCGTTTAACGCTATCAGGTCAGGGTCAAGGTCATTTTAAGGTCAATCACAGCCCAACAAGTAAAAACAGTTAATGGTCCGAAAGACCAGACCATGGTATCTTTATGTTTGTAGGGTCGCTGAATCCGAATCTGGGGTCTGTTTGACACCAACAGGTCTGTTCAAGGTCAGATCATCAAGATTCATCATCGAAAAAGACCCACAATTGAAGTATTTTTATGTTTTTGAAATCGTTGAATCCGAATCCGGGGTCAGTATGATCCCATTAGATCACGGTCAGGGTCATTTTAAGATCAAATCATTAAATTTTATTGAAAATAGACCACAATTATGGTATATTTATGTTTTTGGGGTCGCTGAATTCGAATCCGTGGCCAAATTGGACCTATAAAGTTAAGATCAAGGTTATATTAAGGTCAAATCATCGGAAGTTATCGTAAATGCACCAAAATCATGATATCTTGGTGTTTTTGGGTCGCCAAATCCAAATTCGTAGTTAAATTGATCCTTTTAAATTTAGATTAAGCGACCCCAAAACACATTAGGTTAACACGTTTGTGGTCTAGTTTTATTAAATTTTGATAATTTGACTTTAAAATGACCTTGACTCTAACCTGATGGTGTCAAACTGACTTCGGATTCGGATTTAACGACCCCAAAAACATAAAGATACCACTTTGTAGTCTATTTTCGATGAATTTTGATGATTTAAAATTGCAATGACCTTGACCATGACCTGATGGGGTCATACTGACACCAGATTCAGATTCAGCGACCCCCAAAAACATAAAGATATCATGGACTAGTTCTTCAGTCTACCAATTTTTTTATTTTTGTGGGGCTGTGTTATTCAACACTTCACAAAATTACACAAAAACTATAACTATTTAAGAGAATTTAAATAATCACATTAAATTTGCGACGATATCAATGCTTAAAACCAATGCTGCTCTCCACTTTAGTGACTTAAGATTTTAAAAGTCACTAAAATTTTTGTTGTTCTGATGTGTTTTTTAAACGTAAAGCCAGATGGTTACCACGTATTTTAAACAATTTAGTTTAAAACGACTATAACACAAGAAGCTATTAAGAGAAATGATGTTTGAGGAAGTTTATAAGAAAATGTACATGGAAAGTTTAACAAAAGTAAAAAAGCTTGCTTGTCTTACAAAAATAATCCTTATTGGTTAAAAAAGCTAACTTTATTTTATATCAGGTAACACTTTAAAACCCTACATTTTTTAAACCGCATTGTTCACAAAAAGAAAATTGAACTAAAAAGCCGAAAGTTTAAACCAACTGTCTGTAATGCTTTATACATTTTTTATTAATTTTAAAGGTGTAAGGATTTTGTCACCTAACCCCCTTTCGTGATTTCAACTTGGTTTTCTTAAATTAGCCGCTTTATACATGACATATATCAAAATAAATTTTTTGGTTATCGGACATGAAGAGGCGATCATTAGAAAAAAATC
The DNA here is from genome assembly GCA_014170235.1 of Listronotus bonariensis. Classification (NCBI taxonomy): domain Eukaryota; kingdom Metazoa; phylum Arthropoda; class Insecta; order Coleoptera; family Curculionidae; genus Listronotus; species Listronotus bonariensis. Next base: position 79,937 of record JACEGR010001168.1, read on the forward strand.
GGGATTTCCATTAATAGAAAATATGTTCCAGACATTTTGCCGGTCACTGTATAAACTTAAATTTGGAACGTAAAATTTGGATGAAAGGGTGTCACTTAAACTACTCTTTGACATAAAAATAATTTCGAGGACGTGGCCTAGTGCCAAGGGAGCACTAGCAAATTTTTTGCAAATGGAAAGAGGGGTAATGTAGCACCTTGTTCCAAAGCCCTCTTGATTCTTTACTTATCGCCGTTTTATTTTTAAAAATTGGTTAGTCATTCTAGAGTTACAAGCGTTTAAAGTTTAGCTTCAATTTACGGTTTTTAAAAGTTTTCTCTTCCTTAACGTTTGAATGGGTCAAGATATCAAGATAGCTTAAAATTTGTGTAAAATGGTGTCATTTAGGCTACTTTGTGGCATTAAAATAATTTTGGTCACGAGCACTAGTGTCAAGGGGGCACTAGAAACTTTTTTAAATAGAAATGTTGCAATTTATTTAAAAGATCATTGGATTTTCTACTTAATGCCACTTTTTAACAATTTTTTTCAAACCGCACTGTATGTACGGTATTTAAGCCAAATTTTAAACGGTTTGAGGTCTGAAACGGCTTGGCCGATTTTCAAAAACAAAGTGGCGTTGTAAAAGAAAATTAAAGGGCCTTTAAAATAAGGTACTACATGACCCCTCTTTTCATAAAAATAGTTGCTAGTGCCCCCTTGGCATTATGCCAAGAAGTAGAAAGTGTCACCCTTTAATCCAAATTTTACTCGATTTTGATATTTTGTCCCATTCAAAAGATAAAGTGAAGGAACTATTTTCATATCTCAGTGTATAACATGTATAAAAAAAAGGTTTTAAGCCTATTTTTATGTGTAATAAAAACATAACATTTTGGTTTCAGATTGTCTGTACTGGCCCCGATCACATCATCAAAGAATGAAAATGCATTATCAAGAAGCTTATCATTCCCAAAGAGGTTTTAAATTATAAAAGATCAAAGCAACTGTTGCTGCCCAATAAGCGAAGCAACCATGAACGCAACTGCAATTCTAAAGTTAGGAGAAAATTCAAGCGAATTTATTCAAAGTGAGATAACGACAGAACATTATATTAACATTTCGGTCAATTCAATAACAGATTACATTCCCTACACTCAGAGACCTGAAACCTATTTTGTGCCAGTGTTGTTCTTTTTAATATTTGTTGTGGGATGTTTGGGAAATGGAACTTTAGTGATAATATTTCTGCGACACCGGACCATGAGAAATGTTCCTAATACGTAAGTACTCTTTTATACAGCAACCTTTCAACTAGGGTTAATTGCATTAGATCGTTGTATTTTGGCTTAAGGAATTTGTGGTAGCATTGAGAAAAATTTGGTTGCCCTAGATAAAGCGTGAGGGATTTATTTTGTCCGGTATAAAACGTTTAATCTAAAATATCTCAAAGGGTTGCTTAAATCAGAAAAAATAAAAAATAAAATATTTCATTTTTATATTTTTAAAATGAGCTATCTAAAAGTGGAATAGCCCCTATATTTTGTGATTCCCAGTTTAAAACTGACACTAATCAAAGACCTACTTAGATCTATGATAAAACTGCGCAGGCTTACACCTTTCACAATGGGATGGAAACTGACCCTGGAAAAAATGTGATGGGTGAGTAGGTCTTGCGATACTCTGAGAAAAGAAGAATAATTACAACATAACCTTACTTTTTAAGAAAAAGACCGACCGATTAAACAAACGACTGCTTTATATCGGATTGGTATATTGAGGTTATATTGTAGCTCTTCTTAGAGTGCCTAGTAACGCACCACAATTTTCCCACTGTTATTTTCTATACTAACATGGGATACACCCACGCACCAAATTTAATTTACGGTCAGTTCTCAGGTCGTGGTAACAGGTGTGAGCATTTGAAGTGAGGTCAGAGATCTTAGTAGGTCTTCCGGTAGTCGGGCTGAAAAAACGTTGTTACGCACAAATGACGGGTTACATATTTTTTGATTTTAAGAGCAAAAAAATTTTGAAATTTTATAATATTTTTTTAAATATAACCAATTTTAAAATAGGCATGTATACTAGTATATTCTTAAATTATTTATTTTATATGCATATGGAAATATAATGGCTTTTATCCAGGAAAATAAAGTTTATAATTCAAGGCGTAGAAGAGTATCATTAATCAACTAGCTCATTGAACCTATTTTGGTGTCGTTCCACTTACAGTCAAAGCAATTACTAACGTCCCACTTGCGTTATATTTTCTATTTAAGCATACAGTTTATTTTTTAATACACGAAAAATAAAATCTGGTAAATATTCATGCAATTGTAACCTACACAGTTATAATAGTACTATAGGCCCCAGGTTCACGTTGTAGTAAAACTCGCTCGGTTTTGTAGCGAATGTTCAGTAGTATTTAATACTTTTGTAACAGAACTGCATGTTACCGTACAGAGTGATAAACCATAATTGTGACAAAATGTGTTATGCCTTCTGCTAATTAATGCTACAATTTTGCAGTATCTATCTTGTATATGTCTAATCTAAGATCCACGCGAGCGGCAAGACATGCGAAAGCGACCGCGGTCGGATGTCAGATTGTAATATCCATTCCAGATTCAAGCTGAATGACTATCAGGTAATCAAAAACCGTTAAATTTTATTTTTTACATTTCGCAATACTCACCATTTTAAGAAAAGGCCAATTTTCTTTTAATTTATAAAACAACTGATATCTGCAATAATGTGAACTTCCGCTTAATCTGTAGTTACTGTTGCTATAAAGTATTATCAATGTGCTATATCAATTATTGCTACAATTCTATTGTAAACAGATAGAAACAAAATTACTTACCATTAAAAGGTTATTGAGATTCACCACATTTTCAATACTACTATAATGTAGTCAAGATTCATATTTGGTTACCGTTGTTAGCTACTATCATTCACTTACAAAAGTTTAGGACTCGTTGATTTTCATAACAGAAAATTAATGACAGAAATTATACTTAGAACGTCAATACTAAACATATTTAACACAATTTTTGCGCTACACTCTTATAGCACACAAAGCCTTTCGATTTTTTTCCGTGTATACCGCCTCCTTTATATTTTTAACTGGGTTTAATTAAAAAAATTAAAAAATTTAATATAAAATTGATTTGTCCATTATATTTTAGGGCAACATTAAATAATATTAAATTTTAGGATAACTGCTGGACGGCTTTTAAGGAAAAAAAATAAACAAAAAGGGGTCTTACTCATCATTTTAAGGCTTGCGTAGATTACTATATAACCCAAGCATATTAAATCAATACCTTTATTAACTACATAATGGCGGTAATAATTATCTAAATACTTTATTTCGATGTCAATATTTAAAAAAAAAAACTAATAAAGTCAGGTAAAATTATTGCGGTCTTTTTCCAAAGCACATTTGTTAAATGGTGATATTATTATAATTATAATACTGAGCGGCGTAATAAGTTTATTTTTTAATGTACCAACCTGTATAATACGATAGCAATAAAGAAATATTAAGAAGAGCCTTTAAATAAGACATTTATTATCCCTAACTTAATTAGTTTCAGAGATATGGTCAGCCAAATCAGGACTTGTATTTTATTAATAAGGCACAGCCATTTTGTAGTAGATTTTTCAAACATTGTAATTGAGGTCTATTATTATTTCATTAGTTCTGGATAGTTCTATTATGGACCTAAGAAAAACCGTATTACATAACATTGTAAACTATCCCAAAATAGAATTTATTGTAGTTGTCCAAAAATTACAAAAATATTACATAGACGGGTAAAATAAACAATAAAATTTGGGATTTAAAAATTTTCAATGTGTGTAGAACAAAAGAAATTACAACATTATGTGGCCAAGGTAATGGTATTTTATGATGTACATTATTATTTAAAACTTCTATAAAACAAGCTATGTCACGTTTTCACGTAAGTTAAAACTATTTATACTGGGTAACGAAGGAATTTGTAACCCCCTCCAATTTTTTTGGGGTATTTGAGAGAGAAATTTTACAATATTATTATAGCATAATTTAACATTTTCATTATCATGACCTTAAGATCACTTCCGATTTACCCAGAAGTACAATAAACTTTTTTATTTAAAATAAATTCCCTTATGAGTGATATATCATACATGGTATTTCATTTCAAAATGGCGGCCAGAGAAGATTTATGAAAAATATCAAGTGTTGCCATTATTTCTGTTTTGAATATATATTTCGCTAAGTAGAGTATAAAAAAAAGAATAACCTATTTTACTTTTACGGGTAGTGACATATTTCACTTTCTTTAATAAATTACTTACATATGGTAATTTCACTTTTAAATAAAATTTAAAATCTGACAAATTAAATGACAATTTTAAATAAAAACACCCGTATTTTTTTATTTTAAAATTCTACACTAAGATATCTTCCCTATGACGTATCACAACATATTATTAATTTCAAAATGGCGGCCATAGACTATTTATTTATAAATAGGTGATTTATGGCCGCCATCTTAAAATAAACAATATGTTGTAATACGTCATTAAAACACGATTTTAGTGTAAAGTTTAAAAATAAAATAAAATAGGGGCGTGCCCATTTGGAATTTTTGTTAAATCTTGGATTTTCTCTTATTAATTTCATTAAAAACTGAAATAAGTCATGATTTCCAGAAGTAAAATAGGTTATTCTTTAGTTTTTTATTTTAAAACCCTACATAGTAAAGAAATATATTTGAGACAGAAATAATGGCGGCACCTTATTTTCTTTAAAAATATTCCCTGACCGCCATTTTAAAAAGAAATACCCTGTGTGATATTGTAAACACCCAGTATAAAAAGTGCATATTTTGGAAATTTAAAAAAGTGTATTTTTAATTTGGTTACTTAACATTAAGAATTTTGCTAAATCAAAAATAAATAAAAATTAATCGGGATATGTCAAGGATTTAAACCTTAAAAACAAGGTGACCATGTAAAACTGTAAAAACAAACATCAACAAATTTAATATTTAAACACAACACAATTTAAAAAATAGAGGCAGTAGAAACGTGACTCCAAAAATACTGTGTGTAAGTGAAGTCAGGTAAAAATTTAAAGTTTTAGTTAAGCCCGTACCGGCTTTTTTGGTTTGGGAGATGCCCGTACTAAATAAGGTTAGTTAAATCGTTCCTGTAGTCTAGTAGTGAAATAAAAAAATAAAAAAATTGTCCACCGGTCTCATGGTCCTAAAAGATAGTTCCATATGGTGGATTTGCCCCAGTGACGTAAAGTGGCCCTACGGATTTCAAAATTAAAGTCGAATATGGTAGAGGCGCCTCCGTTCCCAGTCACCGTCAAACATTGGTTATGGTAAGCTGTGCCCGCCCCAGTTCCAGTGACCTTTGCGAAACGATATGAAACGTCGGCCATGGTACGCTGTTCCCCACCCAGTGCCGCCCATTGTGGAAGAAAATACCATATATATGGTAAAGGCGTCCCGTTTCCCGAAAAAAGTAGGTGTTAAATGACGAAGACGGGGAAGACATGTGTTGCGTAGCGAAGCTGCAAGTAGCAAGCAGCGTAGCTACAAGAGAATAAAGATAAGATGTATCTTCAGTTTAGCGAAATATGGCTTAATGGTGTTAGCCAGGGTTGATCAAGAAGAATATGGAAAAAATTGATAGTAATTTGCGTCCAAGTTGTTGTTTTTACGTCATAAAGGCGAAGAATTTCAGCAGCCTTAAAGTTATGGTCTTGAATTGTGGAGTACAAGACAATTTAGTGGCCCTGAGAAAGCTCAGGATATGGGTAAATTGGCACGCGGCTGCAGTAACCTGATGTGGAAGAAGAAAATAGGAGTTAAAGGCAAAAAATGGTAAATGGGGAGGAAGTACGGGACAAACTGCCAATGAAACACCCCGGTAAGGAGATGGACAGACAGGCCAGGTGGACACAGAACAGTTTAATAAAGGAAGGACATCAGGGACATTATGGTACTTTTTTGTTGTTCACTTTTTAGCAGAAAAAAAAATAAGATATAAATATAGAAAAAGTTAGTCTAATAGTTCAATTTATTAATAACAATTTTTTAAACTCCCATATATGTAATAAAAGGTTTAATTGCTTCAACAACACAAGGTTGAGACAAGTGTATAATAATGCAGAGCTAGCCAGTTTTAAATAACACATATTTTGTTTACCAATTCAGGTGTTTTCGTGTACATGTTGTATACAAAATGAGTGATAACAATATTTGTGTATGTAACAACAATTAGACCACTTTTCGTCTTAAAATCAATTTTACCGTTAAAACCATATTTTATTTAAAGTAACTACTTAAAGAAAAACTAAAATTTTACTTAAATTAATTATTTTCAAAGAAAAACATCTGCAAAACTTTTCAAATCATTACTTTAAATAATTTATCCGTACAAATCTCTTAAAATTTTTAAAAAAATTACATAATTATAAATCTGGCCTACTATAATTACTTCTTAGGAAAAGCTTTCACTAACTTTATCCGTACAAATCTTTTAAAATTTTTCAAAAAAAATACATAATTTTAACTCTGGCCTAAAAGAATTACTTCTTGGAAAAAAAGCTATTTGTACATTTTATTTCTCATTTCTTTAAAGAGAAAAAAATTATCATTTTTGAATTTTAAAAAAAAGTTTTAAATGAACGGTAAAAATAATTATTTACGGTAAATATAATTTATATAATAAGTAACATGATGTTAGGTTTTTAAATATTTGTGAGTCATATAGAACCATCTTTTTTGGTAAATTTTTAAACTTTTTAAAAGGTTAAAAAGCAAATTTGTTACATTTCTAATAGCGTTGTTGATCCAACGCTTTCAGGGAAGGGGCATATGTGAACACCCAGTATAAAAAATATACATTTTGGAAATTAAAAAAAATCAGTATACATTTTAATTAGGTTACATAACATTGAAAATTGTGCTAGATTAAAAATAATTTGTGATATGTCAAGGTTTCAAACCAGTAAAATTATAAACTTATAATAAAAATCCAGAAAAAAATCCAGGTACACTTAAAAATAACAAGGTCGAGCGTGTTGAACTGTAAAAATAAATATCGACAAATTTAATATTTAAACACAACACAATTTGGAAAATAGACGCGGTAGAAACGCGACTCCAAAAATACTGGGTGTAAGGTAGTAGAAGTAAAGTCAAGTAAAAGTTGAAGTTTTAGTTAGGCACGTACGGGCTCCCCCTAAGTTAGTTAAATAGTTCCTGTAGTCTAATAGTGAAATAGAAAGATAGTTTTTTCGTCCACCTATCTCATGGTCTCAGAAGATTGCTCCATATAGTCTTTTGTCGAAGTGACGTAACAAGTGGCCTATTGGTCGTATTCACCAAGCTCTCACTTACTTTATCTGACTGATAGCAGCTAATGCCAATGCTTTTAGGTATTGGAATTAGCAGGTAATGAGTCTGATAAAGTTAGTCAGAGCTTGGTAAATACGACCGTAAGTATTAAAAATTAACGTCACAATATATCATTGAAAGGTAATACAAATATAATGCAAATATAGAAAAAATATTTGGCACTTGTATTTAAAATAAGAAAGTTAATTGTAATTCGGGTTAAACCGCAAGTGATTTTAAAGTTTTGATAATGTTAAAGTATGTCAATTCATGTGGTTTTAATACTTTAAAATTTGTATTGGTCTTTCTTAAAAACAAAAAACAAAAATTGGGGGTAACAACATCCTGTGTCACCCGGTATAAAAATATCTACCGCTACCCACTGTTTTGGAGAAAAATAATTTTAAGTCATGTTAAAAAAATTTATACATAATTAATATATTACACTTATTTTAAATCACTTTTATTTTAATTATTTTTTTGTATATACTAACTATTTAAAAAAATGTTTTAAACACAACAAAATAAAACTACCTATCTCAATAATATTATATATACATATATATATATATATATATATATATATATATATATATATATATATATATATATATATATATATATATATATATATATATATATATATATATATATATATATATATATATATATATATATATATATATATATATATATATATATATATAAATATATATATATACCGTACCGTTGATACCGTACTAAAAAGCATCATTCAGTGAATGGCATCGAGTTTTACAGGAAGTCAGCAAGTTAGGTGTAAGAAAATAAATGGAAAAAACTCTGTACTGTCAAATACAGTGCTTTTCTTTAATGCCCCTCCTTCTCATTTATTTTTGAACGAATTGATTTTAAAAAATAAAACTTTAGAATATGCAATTATTGCATAAATACTATATTTTAGAGTAAAACTGACGGATGAAAATTTCAAGATGACGGCTGGGCGCCATCTTGTGAAAAAAATATATGGAAGGGGGTATTGGGACACATTAAATTAAAGTACTTTATTACCCTAGGATATAAAGTCAATACCCTTACCTATTACAAAATAGCGGTACTTTAAAAATTACCTAAATACCTGATTTGGATAACCATATTTTCGAAACTAATAGAGTGAGATGTACTAAATGTGATATTTTCTTAAAGGTCTTTTAAGGATTTTTTCAATTACGCCGAACCGCCATTTTAAATTTTTTATCCGTCAATTTTACTATGAAACATATTATTTATGAATCAATTTCATATTCAAAAGTTTTACTTTTTAAATTGATCCGTTCAAAGAATATAAGGGGAGGGACATTAAAAAAATGCACTGTAAATATACAAAAAAACTTTTTGATAGTTAAAAAGAACTCCAGCTGTACTGGGTCTACGGTGAATAACACGAAAAGCAAGGGCATCGCTGTTGAACGATAGGATTTAACCATTGAACCGTTTTTTTAAACTGTCGAAAACGGAGATCTCTCTTTGTAACTTATTTACGACAGTAGGGAATTATTTATATTTATTTTCTTATATCAAACTTGCCGACTCCCAGTAAAACTCGATACGATGGTATCAACGGTTAGGTTATACCCTACCGTCCAAGAGGGATCCCCTTGCTTTTTGTGTTATTTACTGGAGAAGATCCCGGTAAATGACATAAAAAGCAAAAGTTCTATTTTAAACTGTCGAAAAGGGAGATTTGTTATTTGTATAATTTAGCTATGATGAACTATTACCACTGTTTTGTTTCAAAAGTAAAATCAAAATAGAGTACGAGAGCTAGTGAACCCTTTGAGTAACGTTAGACGCTGGAAATTTGTATAGTGATGAGTCATAGCATGCTAAGTACGAAAATCATCACCTGGCAGGCATCAGCCATGCAGATCGTCACCCTGTATATATTTGAAAGTTTAAAAAATTATAAAAACAAAAAACTTGAAGCTGTAGGCTTAAAATTATTTTTAGGATCTAGTTCATTCATAGTTAGGTTTGAAAAAAAACTGACAGGCGTTTTCGATGAGCACAAGTACCTGCCAGGCAAACCGAAAAGTGTGGCTGATTTGGATGGCCATATTTTTAAATATAATAAAGTTAGATGTACCTAATGTGGTGTTTTCTTAAAGTTCTTTTTAATGGTGATACTAGTGATAATATACAGGGTGGAAAAAAGTTTTTTTTTGTGAGGCATCCTGTATATTATATTATATTATATTATTAAAAAGATCTTAAAAAGAACTTTCAGAAAATACCACATTTATTATGGTATCTGGTATAGTTTTGGAAATATGGCCATACAAATCAGCCACACCTTTCAGTTCGGTACTTATGTTCATCGAAAACGCATGTCAATTTTTTTAACCTTATTATGAATAAATTAAATCCTAAAAAATTTCGCACTTACAGCTCCAAGTTTTTTCTTTTTATTAATTTTTTTAAACTTTCAAAAATTTACAGGGTGATGATGTGCACGGCTAATGCCTGCCAGGTGCTGATTTTCGTACTTAGCATGCTATGACTCATCACTATACAAATTTCTAGCCTTACAGATCTAACGTTACTCAAAGGGTTCACTAGCTCAGGGACTAATAGTAAAATCAGATTTGTCCTATTTATTTTTGTTTTTGCTAAAACCTGCAAGGTCAACGAAGGCACAATAAAAAATATTTTTAATGACTATTATTTATTATTATGCTTTTTAACAGCATTTAAGTAATTACCATCTAAGTTTTATTAGACGTAAATATCTACAAACAAAATCCCGTAACAAATGCGACATGCGGAAAATCTTTTTGGGGACGCTTCGCTTCTTTGGCGTGGAAATTCCATGCAACATCGCTTTATGCATTTGATCTCATGCATACTAAATGTAGTGAGAAAATTCCTTTGGGACTGTACCTTTCCGTGCACTGCTTTTTAGTGTAATTCAAGCTTTAGTAAAGTTACTAACTCAGAAATTAGACTCTGACCATGCATCTGTAAAACAAAACAATACCTATGCTGGGTGCAAACAAGGACTAATAATAAAAAAAGTTAGTAATATATTTTTATTTAGAAAAATATTATTTATATTAGATAAAAAAACGTTAATTCTTAAAACAAAATAATACCAAATAATAAAAAACCATAATGGTAGAATTTAAACGCTGTTATTTAAACACCGCGTCATACTTTAATAGCATCAAAATGTCCCCCAAACACACATCTTATCGTCTACAGAAACTCTACATCTACAATTTGGGGTAGCTAGTTATTCTGTGCTACAGTTAAGCGATGCCTATTGTAAAAATACATTGTAAGTCGGTGCTCTTGTATGTAAACATTTGACTGTTAATGACGTAGCTGTGTTACTTACAGCGTTCGTACTCTACCTATTATTTGTGTTAAAAATAATTTGGTATATTACTTTTTAAGCTAATACTTCAACTCTAATTACGTAAAAATGCACTTACAGCAACCATAACTAATAATAAAGAACTAATAGACGTACCAAACATCATCATAACTTGTTTACTGATTTATGTGGTTTTTACTAGAGGGGCGCAACTGGGATTTTAAAAAATGCAACTGGTTGTAAGAGGAACAGTTTGGTAAAAGGAAAATATTTCGGAATTTGCGAAAAAAGTTAGTTTTTTTGTTAGCCCCCAAACTTTTTAAGCAAATTCTCTATTTGTATTTTTTTAGGAAAAAAAGAATTTAATTGACAAATCTTAACTTTTGCCAAAAAAATATCTTTCCCTTTCTTGTAAATAGAGGCACTTAAAAGTATCTCATAAAAAAATTATAAAGTAAAAAAATTTCAAATGGCTATAATATTTTAAAAATCTACATAATTTTATAAAATTTAATATTTGCTGATAAAATTTGTTTAAAGTCATGCAAAAAATACAAATGAAGGATTTGCCTTTAAAAATTTTAATTTTCTCTGGAGGGGTGGGCTAATTAAAAACGAACTTTTTTTTCGCAAATATGTTTGGTGTTGGTATGTGTCTCATTTTTGAATAAAACAAAAATTAAAATTTCAGATGCGCGCCTGGAACTAAAAATGTAGCTAATTATTTTAGTTAAACAAAAAAACGTTTACGTTTTTCCGACCACTTTCTTTTTCATTTTGGAGACCTATGTTATTATTGTTAAAATGTACAGCACAATTTTACCAAAAGATTATTTTCTAAAATTTATTTTAAAAACTTTTTATAAACTTAGCAGTGCAAGCTAAAATACTTTCGCTGTTAATAATTTATACAGCGTGTCTAAATTCGCACCTTATGGAAAACTTAATTATTATTAATTTAATAAAAAAACTAGTTTTTATAAAAAACAAACTTTTATTGCATAAAACCTAAAATTTAACCATTAGGTATTCATTTTTTCATTGTTATACGAGATATCTCAAAAATATAAATTTTGCTTTTGAGGAAAGTACCTTTATTTTTTACTATATCCAATAGTTTAAAAAAGAAAAGATGTTTGGGATTAATAATTACTTTTTAATATGCAATCTTCGTTCTTTCACAAGTTTTTTTGATAAAGGTGAAAACTTAGTTTTGGACATTAGTGCATATATATTGAATTATGTATTTATATGTGTATTATTATGTTGAAAGCTTAAAAACTGTTAAAGCAGCGAAAAGTCATAGAAATGCTTGTTATAGCAGAAAAAAAAGTTTTTTAGGGGTAATATCCCTAGTGCCTTTAATTTTTCCGAAAAAAAATCGGAAAAATAAGTTTCTAAGTAATTTGTTTTAGCAAACAGCATGAACGGGAGTGGTTTTCAAACTCCGAATCGAACACGAGGATTTTTTCACTTTCGCGAATGCCATTTGTTAAAACAGATTACCTTTAAACGAGTATTCCAATTTTTCCACAGGAAAGGGATATTTGGTAAAATTATTTCCTTTAAATTAACATTTTATTTTTATACATACTTGCAAGTAGTCAAACATGCATAACTTTTTTCGGTTTTTTTTTCCGGAAAAACTGTTGACAGCTAAGTTAACGGTTGTTAAGTAATTTTTCCACTTTAAATTTATATTTGACATACTAATTCTTGATAGCGATTGGTTAAAACTAATAGGAATGAAATAGTCGTTAGTATTTACCAGATTACACATTTGGAAGTTATTTTTTATTTCAAACCTTTATAAAAGTTTTTGATATTGTAAAAAATAAAGGTACTTTCTCTTAATTAAATTTATATTTTTGAGATGCCTTGTATACTATTAAAAAGAATTAACATCTGTTTGCAGAACTTTTTATAAAAACTATCATTTTTCCTAGGACTAATAATAAAAAGTTCTTCATATGGCGCAAACTTAAGTAGACACGCTGTATAATAAAAAAATTAATTTAACGACTTTATTTTTATGAGTTAAGCAATTTAAAAAGCAATAAATAATAAATATTACTTTCTTTCCGTTACAGTTTATTTTGAGAATATTATCGCTTTAGGAAAAATTAGAAATGTTGTCTTAAACCACAGACTTTTTCTTCATTAAATTTTATTTTTCCAGCTTTTATTGCCTCACATTCGAAGCAGACATAAACCCTAATTTAAATTATTTAAAATAAACTTTGTTTTTCGGTTTTATAATTTTACATATAGGGTGTTTTAAAGTTAAGTTGTGATCATTATTTAAGTTTTTGCGGTTGTTTTTTTAACTATAAAAATTTGTTTTACAGGATACAGGCTGTCCCATTTTGGTTGCCACTGCATATATCTCCAATTATTAAAGATAAAACATTGCGGTTTTCGCGAACTTGCTCTGCTTTTTGTTAAACAAAAGATTCCATAAAACATGCCAGCCTCTCACCGCAGCGATCCGGGTTCGAATCTGGAATCGGACAACGGATTTTTGTCGATTTGATTTTTAAATGCCCTTGAAACTGACGTGATAAAACTTAACTGACCTCGGATTCGGAATCAGCGACCCATAAAACCTATAAATACCCTTGTCAGGTTCGGTGATAAATTACTCCCTTAATGTTATATATCTCATTGTCGAATTAAAACAAAATTGGTTAGGAATATTCAGAATAGGAAAAAACATTATCTTTTATAATTTTTACACCTTGTATCTGGTAAACAATGCATTTTTGGACCCGTGTCTATATAAAACTTTCCTTTATATTTTTGATGTAGAATCTGACCCTATATTTTTAAACAACATTTTGTAATACCCTGTAGATTTGCAATGGTAATTTTTTAAGATCTCGGTTTTTAGCTTATAAAATATATGCATTTTATTTAATATTAAATTTGATATATATATCAACATATTGTAGATCCCTTTTGGAATTTTGTATCGTTAATATTATTACTTGGAGGATAATTTTGGTTTAATTTTGGTTGCTGAGTTATACTGCCTTAAACTCGTCTTTCTACGATGATTCCAAACGCAACAAATTATTAGAGTCAAAATACTAAAAAGCACTGCAGAGGTCTCCCCAAAGACTGCCTTTTGAGTTTTCTTGACTGGTTAATTTTTTAAGATAATTTGTACAACCAACTTTAAACACCCTGTTTTTAATAATACAAAGCCAAGAAACAAAGTATCTTTTAAACAATTTAAATTAAGGTTTATGTCCACTTTATATCTAAGGCAATTTAAGCTGGAAAAGTAAAATTTAATAAAGAAAAAGTAAGTCGTTTAACGCAATGTTCCCTATTTTCCTTCTGCAATGTTATTTTCAAAATAAACTGTTAGTGACAGAAAGTAATATTTATTTTTTGTAGCTTTTTAAAGGCGTTTTTTCGTGTTAATACAGTTCAAGACATTTTAATAACATTTAAATACCTATCTCCATCTAACCCTCACATTAATATTCTGTTTTCAAATGGGGTTTGAACCACTCCGATGAATACGGTTAACACAAAAATATAACTTAAATTGCGTTGTTGTTTTATTAAAAAACTCAATGTATTACGCATTATGTATTTAAATAATTTTTTAAAATGTTTATTTAAAAAATTTAAAACCTAAAGAAATTAAGAGGAATGAAGTTGTGTTTCTGCAGTTCTTTCTACTAAATTTTTTGAATGAAAAACACTTTAAGGATATTGTGTAAAAATTTGGAATAAATCAAAGTTAAAATAACGAAGATATAGCGGCTTAACAGTCGCACCCGGGGCATATTTGTGTACCCAGAGAACCTGGGGCAGGGAGTCATATATATATATATATATATATATATATATATATATATATATATATATATATATATATATATATATATATATATAAAAGGAGGGGTAGTTTCGTGACTGAAACTAGTTAGAAAAAAGGAAATTTTAACCAAAGAGGTTAGAGTTAGTAGGTTGCACTCAGTGGTTGTTTAGGGCCGTTAAGTAAAACTCTTTTTTGTTAGCCTAGCTTTCGGAAATCTTTATTCCTTCTTCAGGGCTTCTGTAAAGCAAAGAAAAAGCACATTGTATACTCTCTATTAACAAAACTGAAACTAAAGAGAACTAACTCTAACCTCTTTGGTTAAAATTTCCGTTTTTCTATATATATATATATATATATATATATATATTTACATTATTAATAATAATATTACGAGTAAATTTGTATTCCTTCATTTCACATTGACATTAAAATTATGGTTCTGTTTTTGCTAACCTTGAAAGAAAATTAGTCCGGACTAAACGATTACTCTAACACACAAAATTATTTTTGTTACCACCGCAATTTATCTTTTTTCGAGATGCCGAGATGCTGCCATGACCAGGGGCGGTCATAGGGGGGCATGGGGGCCATGACCCTTCCCCTTTAATGCCATATCCTTTGTATTTCATACATTGTAATGGCAAATATGTGCATTTAATGATATATATATATATATTTATATATATATATATATATATATATATATATATATATATATATATATATATATATATATACCCCCTCAGGGTTGGTCCGAGGGGTGAGGGTAATAATGGAATTGAAAAGTGAGACGTAAGGACCTTCTTTTTTTTTCTTTTGAAATACGTGAGATTTTTTTGTAATTTTATAAATTAGAGAATGTAAAGAATAAAAAAAGAAAATAGGTGAGGGGACCTTTTTTTTTTGCTCTTAAACAAATTTGAAAATTTTGTTTTTTTCTAGTTGCGCCAAGATTTTTGTTTTTGGTACCTCACACATTTTTCTCGGCCTATGCCCCCCTCAGAAAGTCGATATGACCGCCCCTGGCCATGACCGTACTTATAAGAATTCCTTTAAAAAAATGTTTACCATATTCTTTTACCGTTATTGTTTAATATAAGAGAATGTAACTTTGTAAGGGCACCTCAAAAGAAAATCGAAAAAATGCCAAATATAAGGAATGCGATTTCCTTTACACCTTTTTACTGGATGGTACCTTTTTCAGCGCCCACTAACCCTACCCCTTTTTCCATTCCTTTTATATTAGTATTCTTCCTCACAAAGGCGCAAAATTTAACTTTTGGAGTCCCTAGAAAACCATTTTCATCAGGCACTGACATCAAGAAATAAGTAAAATCGTCATATTTTATTCGGTTTAACTACACTCGTAGCTGTTAGTACAAAGCACTAAAACTTTTAACCTATAAAGAATAAAATTTGGAATCGTAAATTTTGTGCATCTGGGGTAATCTCATTATTTATGTCTCTTGCGGGTTCTTTTTCATAGTGTAATCTTTTTATAGGGCAATTTTTAAGAACTGCATAACTTCAGAAGCAAAATAAAATACATTTTATAAACTTAAAAATTTTGTCTTCGTTTAATAGATTTTGTAAAATATACACGTTAAGCGTAATAAAGGGCTCCTGAAAAATGAGTGAAAAGGACACGGTCTAACGCATGTAGAACACTAAAAGGAAGAGAATAGACCAAGAAGCTCGACATTTGATGCATTATTCCCAATTATTGCTTTACTTTCGTATGAACCTTTGATTCGGTTAAACATGTATAATTAATATTGCTTTAAAGCAATAATCATATAATAAAAATAATATACTGACTTTCGTAATATCTCTGTTACAAACCTGTGACTTGATATAAAGTAGGCATAGAAACAAAAGAAATCTCCTTTCTTTTTCTTGTCTGAACTCTGTATCATTCTTTCAAATGGTTCGAAAATCTTTAGCAATGGAAAAATGATAGGCTGCCGGATCAAAAACGTTAAATTTTTTTGTTGAAAAGTGCAAGATTAAAGTTTTCATTTCTAAAACATATTTTTTATTATATAAACAAATTTATATTAGGTTTAGTTCATCAAAGCCCATTAAATTTACTAATTTCTTATAGTTTTTTTAAATGTATCTCTTTTTTGTACCTATTTTGTACAAGAATTAAAAAAACAGAATCAGCGACAAGATCTGCATATTAAAAGGACAGAGATAAGCAAAATAATATATATCAATAGAGTTTTAAATTAAATGGATTTAATAAAAAAATAATGACCTCACACCTCATCTAAAGGCTGAAGCTTAAAATACATCAAAACAATAGAGTAAAGCTGGATTTATTGATTGACGTTTCTGTTTCCGTTTGCTGTTTGACGTTTTCAGTTAGGAGATGAGACAACAACTTTTAATTTGTCAATTTATACTTTCTGTTTACCGTTTCCATATGCCATATCAGAAACTGAAACATCAAATGGCAATCGGTAAAGGAAACGTCAATCTATAAATTTAGCCCGTGAGCGGCCGACTTTTGTCCTGAAAGTTTCTCAGTGCATGCTTCCAACATAGATAAAGGTGATGAAAGACCATAAAGTGTGACCTATAGTGGCTTTGGCAGGTACCAGCTACCAAAAGTTTATTAATCAAAACATAACTTTTGTTCGTTTGTGAAAGCTAAATTTTATTTTTGTTACTTGGGTACCTACTAGAAGATATTTCTCCAGTCGGCAAACAGTTTTGACAGACAAACATTTTTGTGTGGCCCCATGGTCCGATGAGGTTCAATATTTTTGTTATTTAAAAATGATATAAACAAAGTTTTTCAAAAAAACTAACCTCACAGCAATAACTTTTTTGGGACACTCTGTATACAGCAAAATATTTTTAGGACATGCGCACTTAAAAATCCTACAAATCTTATGCAAGACCTTTTGATATATCTTGTTAAATAACAGAAATATTGGACTTTTTTGGGCCATTGGACTACCCCAAAATATTTGCCTGCCAAAGGGTTGGAACTGTCAAAACTGTCTGGCGACTAAGGAAATATCTTTTAATAGGTACACAAGTAGCGCAATATAAAATTCAGCATCTACAAAATAATAAAAGTTAAGTTTTAATTTCTTAACCTTTGGTACCTAGTACCTGCCAAAACTACTATGAGTCAAACTTGATAGTCTCCCATCGCTTTTACCTATGTTGGGAGTATGCGCCGACAAATTTTCAGTTTTTACAAAATGACAAAGGCCTGCAGGTCACCGGCTCTTGGACTATAACAACATAAATAAACAAATATTATTATTTTTACAAAATACTAAAAAAATATATTTATTTTTGCGATTACAATGGCAATGTTGCGCAAACACCCACTTATAGAACTTCGAAGTAAGAAGAGTGATATTACTTTATCCAAAACCTTCATACAATAGAAGAAAATAAAAGACAATAAAGATCCAAATCGTCTTTCTATTTCCAGGCGTTCGTATTGGCTATTCGTAACTGCGGAACGAACCAAAAGAAATTTACTTTTACGGGTAATAAAGTTATGGCTTTATTATGATTATTATTTTTTAAGAAAATATCTACGTAATGTGACAACAAAATAAATTAAGAGGGGCAAATATAATAATATACAAAAAGTAAATTCCTATTAACTTAAAATAACTTTCGTTACATGATATTTTAATAACAACTAAACAGTTTATTAAAAATAATGGTTCCTGTTTTGGTTTTTATTACTTTTAAATTTTAAAATAAATTTAACATTTTTTTTGTTTTGCAAGCCAATAGTATAAGTATAAGTTTTTTATATAATAAATTATGGAATTTATCTTTATAAACAGTAATCTAAGGAACAAATTGAAGAAGAGAAGTAGAAGTTGCAAGATTTATTATTATTATTTCTTTAATTGTGCAGTCGGTATATAAATAAAATATATTTTTAGGTTTTTATGAGGAAACTCTAAATTTCAGTAGTTTAAGAATGTATTTAGGAAAGTAGTTTTCAGAATAAAATTCACCTTTTTTAATGTAAATGCTTGATTTTATTTTGTTAGGTACAAGCTTTAGCACTTCGATTTAAGAGCTCAAAATATAAAATACCTAAAAAGTTACTTTAAAGACACCTGATTCACTTATCATACTTTTTTACACTCAGCAAATCAAGCTCTGTTTAAGTAAAGCAGAAAGGTGCTTTGTTTTTGAAATTTTTAAAATATATTTTATATAACTTTTTACGCCTCTTAGTTATTGGCTTACATAATTATTAAAAAGTTATATGTTAATATCATAATATTAATTAGTATTTGTTTACACGAGAAGTAACAAAATGGCAACAGTATAGACTCCAAGTTTTTTTAATAAATAATATAATTCCAAAAAGAAAGAAAAATAAATAGTGTAAGTAAAAGTAATTAGAATTGAAATTTGACACAACTAAAAGTTGGCAATGTAGATGTTTTTTCTTTTCGTTATTTTTTTATTACAAGAACATTATAATTTAATTGGAATATTGTATTCTATTTTTAAAGTTTTAAAATAAAACTTTTTTAGCTCTTAATATTATAATATTTTTAAAACATTTTTGGCAATTATAATTATTATTTATATATTTTAATTAGGGTAATAAAAATAAAAAAAAATACAATTAAAATATATAAGATCCTAATGTTTATCTTTGGGTGTTCAAAGTTATTTATTATAAAAACAAGTTATTAATCAAAAAAGTTTTGCTTGTAAAAAAATAAGATTCACGAATAGAAAATGTTGATTTTGTATACAGGGTTCGCAAAACCCTAAAAAGCATTATTTTTCTTTAAAAGTCCTTTATTTTTTATTTTAAACAAACAATTACAACAACAACAATAAAATAGAAAAAATTGTAATTAAGTTTATAAATTGGCAAAAATGCCATGCCATCACATTCGTTTACAGCTGAAAAATTCAGGAGAAGGCAGATGCTTGAAAAAAATTATAAAAGTTTTTTAGGTTATTTTATTAAAAACCCAAAATAATAAATGTTTGATAACTTAATTTCTAATTCATAAAACTTTTTGATAACCTTATAACAATAATAAAGTCAATTAAAATGCTATTTTAGGTAAGTTTTGTAAATATTTTGCCTAAAGATAAAAATTAAAGTAGTTTACTTGTGGAGAAAAAATATGTTTTTTAAGTTTTTGCGTACCATGTATACATATTCAACATTTTCTCTTCGTAAATCGTATTTTTTTCTAGCAAATTTTTTATCATAAATAACTTTTTGTCGAAAAATTATTTTCTTCATCCATATATACAGTCTGTATACCGACAAAACATTAATTGCCGTTATAATCAAAAATAAAGTTTGATAATATTTTTAGTTTAGGATCAAGCAACCAGTTTTTTCAAAGCTCCATTTTAAAATTTGGGTTCTGGTTCTTTTGGGTATTTGTCTAAAAAGTTGCGGCATCCTGATTTTTACAAAACTTGGTATACCAGATTTTATTGGGGCGCTGATCAAAATTAATTTCTTTTTTTTAACATTTCGTTTTTAGAATATCCATTAAAAATTTTTAAAAATAATTCTAAACTCATTTTTACTATATTCAGCCATTTTTGCAAAAAAAATGACAGCTAATTGGTAAAATATTTTATTTTTATTTCTTAAACATTATTTAAAATTCTTAATAACGGTTTTTGCCTATACCTAAACTAACAAAACAGTAATTAAAAATTTAATAAATCATGAGCCATATGAGGTAGGTGCATATTAAAGATCATAAAAAGTAAACTACTTTTATTTTTAACCTTAAGAAAAAGATAAGTTAAGAAAACCTTTAACAAAGTAATATTTGTCTGTTCTCCAGAATAAAGATATTTAATAAAAAGAAACATTTCTCCTCTTTCTTCTAAAGTTTGAAAGAGGCAGCCCTTTCAAGGCCGTGGGCATATCCAGTTAACCCCTGTTTACGTGTTCCTATCACCTCTCTCGAAATAAAACTGAAAATGACACGTTTTTAAAAAATGAAATAGGGAAAAATGACAAGGGCAGAACCTTCTATTTCGAAAAAACTTACTTTGCATTTTTTTAGATAGAGGTTGGGTTTAACAAAATTAACTGTGTATATTCTACAGTAAATTATATTTTTGGAGATTGAAAACATTTAACCAATTATAATAATAAAGCATTTAAATTTGTTTTAAATTATTTTAAAAAATCCCACAAAAATTTTGCTATTATTTTATTTTAGAAAGGCTAAAACTCAAATTCTTTAAGTACTTTTATTTTATAAAAAAAAAAGTATAATTTTCTAAAAACGTAAAAAGGTTTATTTAAATTTTTTAATTTAAAATATTTAATTTTTTAAATTAAGTTTATGAAAACTAAAAAATAATTTTTAAGAAATAAAATAAAAAGAAATTATTCCTACTTTGAATACATAGGCTGAGATTTATTAAACTTTATTGGTTTTTTTGTAAGTTTAGGTTTATGCAGTGATTTTTAATTAGTAACATTGACTGACTGACTCGGATGCATTTTCTGGTGTACACGCTACTTTGCTTACTTGCAAGTTAGCGATTTTTATATATTTTGTAAAAAAACAGGTTTAATAAACTCCTTAAATTACTTAATTTTATTTTAAAACTGGTAAATATTGTTAAGGGTAAAATTATTTAGTCATAAAAATAGCTTTAGTACTAAAATATTATATTTTAGGAGTTAACGCATTCAGTGAAAATTAATACAATAATTACGAAAGCACTTATTTATTTTCTTAACTTTATAATTTAAGATTAATGCAACTAATAAAGTAACCCTTATTTAAAAATATATTATAAATATCATACTTTATTTACAGTATCAATCACATTAAGAAAGGGAAAAGCATAAAATAAAAATTATTTTAAGACACGCATAATATAGAGGGTTATGTTTAAGTTAATATATTTTTTAAACACTATATAGAATTTAAAAAAATATGAAATTTTTTCAGATAAAATTATGTCCGAAACTGCTTCTTTTACAAGATACAGGGTGTTACAGTTAAAAAAAAACAAAATTTTGTCATAACTTTTTACCACTCCAGATATTATCAAAAGTTTGGTACACTTTTTTGACCGTTTACATTACACTTTTTTCCGTAAAAGTTATAAAAAAGTTTTACCAGTGGCGTTCAAACAAGATTTGTATTGATTTTGTTTTGATAAAAAAATAGCTTTCTCTTCGAATCAATATTATTTTTTAAATAATATTTTTTTGGAGTTTATTTAGTTTTATGTTATTTCTTAGTACGACGAACGGTTTCCGTTTAAAAAATAAAAGCCATTTTGATACACAACCAAATCGCTAAAATCTGATATGGTGTTTTGTATGTAAAATTCTTTTTGTATAATTTTTATTAAAAAAGGTCAAAAACTTACATTACTACAATTCATTAAAAAAGTAATGAGTAGTTAGAATTTAAAACAAAATCAAAATTAATTTTGCATACAAAATACCATATCATATTTTAGCGATTTTGCCATGCATCAAAAAGGCAAATTAACTCCAAAATAAATGATTTTTCAAGATTTTTACAGCAAAAAAGTTATGTAATGGTCAAAAAAGTGTACAAAATTTTGTGATAATATCTGAAGTGACAGGCAAGTTATGACAAAAAAGGCATTTTATTCTTAAAACTTTAACAACTACGTACTTTGGAAACGAAGCATTTTCGGACAGATTAAAAAAACATATATTTTCTTGCATTCTGTACAGTGTAAAAAAGAAAATATTAACCTAAAAACCCCGTATAGGTTTAAATTAAAAGGGATGCTTTTCTGCAATATATTCTGCCTTATTGCTAGTTTCGTCGCAAGCCAGATTATACTACGACACTATAATGTTACTAATGAAGTGAAACGGGACTATCTTAATTAAGATAAACACATGTTGCTCGGTATACAGCAAATATATATTGATGACAAGATGACATTAATTTTCTGAAACATGTATATTTATTGAATATTTAATAAATTATGTGTGAAACCCATAAAACTATTTTTTTACACTGGTAAAAATACAGTACCTTGGTATTATCACTTTAATTGTTTTAATATACCTGTTTTAATATTTCTTTGATTGAAGGAATTTTTAGGTGTATTTCATTCAGCAAGATGTAAATTATAAGTGCAATGCTATTATTATTTTAATACAGTATGGGGTGTCCGGAAAGTCAACGATAATACTAAAGGTTCTGATAAAACAACCCATAAGCATCCAGAAAAACATAAAATGACCTTAGAAAAAATCGTTGGATTTCGAGATGCCGGTACTTGGAATTCGTTAAAATCGTCTTTTTATGGAAATTATTATTTTTAAATTTTATTGTCAGCTTTTTAGCACCGAATAGCTATATCATTAATTTATAGACAAACATTAAACTAATCCTAACCCTATCGTATACAGGGTGATTCAAATTTGTGAAAATATTATTAAAGTGCCAATATCTCAAAAACCATCGATTTTTACTAAGGAAATTTTATGTTTTTTGGATGCGTATGAATTGTTCCACCAGCCCTTTTAATATTATGATTGACTTTTGGACGCCCTGTATACAGAATGTTACATTAGAAATCATTGGAACCATATGGAAATTTTTATATTAGTAGTTTTAAGAAAAAATATTATTTGTAAAATATTTTGCATGGTCCAAAACCTTAAATTAAACTATTAGATTTAAAATGTGTCTTTTACGAGGATTGGCCAAAAAATTAATTTTTGGTTAAGGGTAAAATACTTGCATTTTTGATAATATCAAAGACTGTTATCAAGAAAAGATATAAAAAAATAAAAATTACTACTAAATATGCAATTTTATTAATTTGCAAAAAAAATCGGCAATAAACATTCATTTTTGTATATACATTAGTGCAAGACATTTAATAATTTTAAATTTTCTACTACAATTTTACATAAACTTTTTAAATTTACTTTTGTCAAAATAAGAAAAATGTGCAAATGTATGAAATTAAATTTTGTTGGTAATTGCAAAAAAAAATAAAAATATATTTTTTTTGTAATTGAAGAAAATTGCATAGTGGCAAGTAATTTTTAATTCTAAACAAACCTCGTAGATAAAGTAATTAAAAATCTTCTAATGGTTGCGTTTTAGATTTTGGACTATAAAAACTTTTTATAAAGAGTAGCCTATTTTGGAAAATTAAGAATAAGTAAGTTTTTCATATAGTTCCAACTTAGTAGGACAAACTGTATATTCTAATTTAATAGATTCATATGCGACAAATAACAATATTCAAACAAAGTCTTGCATTAGGTACAAGCAAAAGTTTTATTATTGTTTATAATAGCCGACTAAATGTTGTATTAAACTAAAAAATCATCCTTAAACTGTTACATTTAATATCGTAAC
Organism: Listronotus bonariensis; assembly: GCA_014170235.1. NCBI lineage: Eukaryota > Metazoa > Arthropoda > Insecta > Coleoptera > Curculionidae > Listronotus > Listronotus bonariensis. The sequence goes on from JACEGR010001168.1 coordinate 103,889, forward strand.
TATTTTAAAGTAAGGGGTTAAGATAAAAAGGCTTAAGTACCAAAGGAATTTTAAAATATTAGACTTTAAAATTAGTTTTCTACTTTAAAATATGTAATGATGTTGTATTTGATTACCTTTTAAATATTGGACCATGCAAAACTCTTTATGAAAAAAAATAACCGATTATTTTTTGCTAAATTTATTAATAATAAAGTTTTCATAATATATTATTTGTCTTGTTAAAGGTTATATGTATAGTCAAGTAATAATCTCAAATTGTATATTCTAATCCAAACCTTTGAGGTAAACTATTTTTTTTAAATTATATTTATTATATTTTTTTGACTGTAATACATAAAATAGGTTTATTTTTGTTTTAAAAAGACACACATTAACCATTGGAAAAGTGACCAAATATGGAATACCATTTTGTTTTTTACACATAATTTGTATAAAAATTATAAATGAAAAACTATTTGTAGTTATTATTAACAATCATATATTTATCCATAATTTTGTAAAAATTTTAGTTGCATTAATTAATTTTAAATAAGGTTTTTAAAGAAACTAAAAAATAATAAAGATAGTTAAATATGGAATATGAAATACTAGAAAGAGTAGACTGGGCCAAAAAATCGACTTTTTTTGAACAATATCGAAAATATTGTTTAGGGTGACAAAAAGAAAATATTGTAAAGATTTGAGCCCCTAATATAATTATTTAGAAGTATTTTTTCTTTAATTTAGTATAGTAGATTTTTTAAAAGCCTTTAAAAGTTATGAGAAAGCCATAAAACAAAACGTTGCTACAGCGACGAAAGAACTTGCTCTACTGGCATGTTACCACTTTTACTTGCGAATGGGTATATAAAAATAACAGACGTGTGTAAGTTTCCGTTTAAAAAAATGCTGGTATTTCATATTTCGTCGGTATAAAGGTAAAACTAACTAAGCAACAATGTTTTAAAAATATTAGCAATTTTATATAAAATTTGCTTTAAAAAAAGCATTCGCTATTATGTTTTATATTGCTATCAAAAGTAATAGAATTTATAAGGAGTTGCTTTTAATTTTTACAAATAAAATATCCAAAGAAACGTTGTAAATACCAGTTTTCGTACTTAGTGAATGTTACCTCTTTTGTGACCCAGTAATTTTACCATATAGTGCATAAATATAGTTATAAAACTGCACATAAAAACACTAGAAATATTGTTAGTTTACCTAGCTTAAAACTAAAATAATAGTTTGACATAATACATCCCCGATTAATATCCTGTCTCGACTTTTGCATCCGAAAAACTCACTAAGTGACACATACGGAATATTATTTATTTACGATTTAAGTCACTTAGGGAGTTTTACCTTTACAACAAAAGTTTTTCTTGCACTTAGTATAATTTAACATTTTACTTAAGAGCTTTAGAAGTCAAACATGACAGTTTTGAGCTGTTCATATAATAGAACTATTACCGCAAGTATATGCTTCACTCATTTTTAAGAAAAATTAGTGACTTTTACCTTTATACGATTTAGTTACTTTTCTTTATTCCTGACTTTTAGAATAAGTGCTATGGAATAATTTGTCGAGTTGTCATTTTCGATAAAAAATAACAATTTTTAACAAGTTTTTAGAGGTATGGTGCCAGGTTTGTCCAAACAATAAAATGTCTACCTAGTGAACTGATTTATGCCTTGTACGCACTTGTTTAAATAAAAGTCGTAATTTAAATTTATTTTGCACTTAAACATTTTACAGTTCCATTGTGTATAAAACTGTAAAAATAGAGCGTCCATTGCAATATTAAATAACATTATCAGGACAACGCCATAAAGCTGGCTGTAATAATACACTTTATGACAACACAATGTGCCCTAAGACAATCTACGATTAAGTTTAATTTTATAGTATAGGAGGTGGCAACGTTTTCGAAAAAGAATTTTAGGTCAGCTGATTTTTGATGTTATTCTCTTCTTTTTCTGTGTAGACCTTGGGCTGTATGGCTGGCGATAGTGGTTGCATTTATTAGTTCGCATCCTACTTGTACAGGTTTTGATAACATTTTACAAAACCTTATTTTCAATTTCTAGTCTTTAGGCAGGTTTATCAAACATATTTGTTTTATTGCTGGACATTTTTTTATTGATAATTATACAGTCTACTACAGAGAAGTTGACATCAACCATCGATATAAGTAATAAGTGCTGGACCTATCAAAATATCATAGTCGTATGACCCCACTGATTTAATAATGTTACCGAATTCTAAACAATGTTTAAAGCCTACTTTTTAAAAAATTAAATAATGCAGTTTTTCTTATATGCTAACAGGATTTTATTTTATTTTTTAAACTGAAATAAAATTTAGATAACCTAATTAAATCATTATTCTGCAAACCAGCTAAGTGCTCTTTATTAAATGTTCGGTAAACAACGAAAAAATTTGCTACTTGTAACATTAAGAAATATTTTGGCCTAAAATTAGAATAAAAGTGCCATTTAATAATATAATTTTTTAAATGGGTGCTACTCGAATTTAAACCTAAATTCTTAATTTAAAAAATAATTGTATCTGACTTTTTTCCGCAATATTATTAAAATATATCAAACATTTTTTTTATTGGATTGTATTTTTTCTTGATAACACAATAATTTTTGGTAAATAAATTTAATCAAAAAATAATAAATTTATTATTACAAAAAAATAAAAACCATTTTGCTAAATCTGATGATTATGTCAAATACCTGCACCATAATCTTATATTTGTTAAACAACACGGGTTTGGTTAAGTTAACATAGTGGGTGACCACAAAACAAACATAAAATTTGTTGCAGAAACACATTATAAACCGCCACATATGGGGACCAGCAGCACAAAACTTGAAAATAATTAAAAAATTAAAACAAATATGTAGTCGTGTGTTTATTTAATTTGTTAAATTCATGTTATAGTCTGTTTGTTTTGGGTAATTTTACTTAAGTACTAACCTTCTTATGTGGTATTAAAATTTATAAATAGTTGTTTTAAATAAAGGTTTTTTGCATAAAATTTGTTAGTTCGGATATATTTTCCAGTGCATTTTTTTAACTATTTGAAATATAAAAAAAGCCATAAGATGCGACAGTAATATTATTTACCAACTTAAAACTTAAGAGGGTAATTTTACTTGACAAAATAAGGGTAGAGCTTCATATAAATTTGTTTTTAAAATGTCTTTCGTTTTCAAGTTACAAGCCGTCAAAGTTTAATTTTTATTTTAGTTTTTCGCCACAAGTCAAGGGAACAGGTGTCAAACCGGGTGTCTCATTTTAAATAAACACGGTAAGGCCATTTTCGGCTAAAACGAAAGTAACAAGAAACAACTGATAATATAAAATATAGCCCATTTAGGTAACATACCTACGTACCAAATTTAATTTTAATATATAAATAAATAAAAAAGTTACAAGAACTAAAGGTATTTGGGATACATTTTCTCAGAAACTACTGAACCGATTTTGAAAAACTAAAGTTTGTGAAAAGATAATTTAAAACCCTATAAGATAAGGTATCACCTTACCCCCTTTCCCATTTAAACTTATTGACATTTGTATGGAGGGAGGGGAGGTGATAACCCTGAACAAGTTAATTTTAATACAAAAATGTGTTTCCCTAAAAATAAAAGTTGACATGTTTTAAAATTTACACACAAATAACGGAATTATAGGCTCGGTTTAGTTGGAATGCACTATATAATAAAGTTAAGAATAAAGTAGATATAATAGAACAAAAAAAAAGGTACAGAGAGGTATATGAAATAATAAAAAAAAAAGATATAAAAATTAAAATTTAGAAAAATGTACCAAAATTTTCCCTTCTTAGGAATTAGGGCAAAAGTCAAATAATTATTAATTTAAGTTTAATTCTATCGTGGCCTTTTCACAAGTGCTGTTCTTTAAGGGCCACCCCCAAATAAATTTATTAAATTTACTTTACATGCAAAAAAGTAGTAATTAAACCCTATACCCACCCTAATTTGAACAGAGAACCTTATCTCTTTACTAAATTCTTTGTACCTACTGTGTCATATAAACCGAAAGATCAATCAGAGTACTTTGTGGTTCAAGTACAACTCCTCTAATAAAAATGACAAATTAGGTTCAAATCTACTGGCTGGGGTGTTAACAAAATAGAGGTAGTCTTTTCTATAGTTTAGGTTAAAGTTCTAGATGGCGTTGCCTTCCCGATTTTTGAAAACAAAAATTATTTTCTTTATTATTTGACAATAAACAATACTTTATAATAAAGAACTGGTCAGTCCGACCTTATTTACCAATATTTTTGTGATAGTAACATGTAAATATAGAAAAATAAATATTTATTTGGATATTACGGGAAAAACATTACTAGGACTACGAAATGTAGATATGCGTGTAAATATCTAATATTTGTTTTTTCAATACCTTTCTACATTTACTGGTCTACAATGGTTTTGTTGGTCTAGATATAAAATTAATTTTAGATATATTTATGCTTACATTTCATGAAATGATTTTTGTTAGATTTGCTCTAGTTTTTTTATCTGTATTTTTATTTAACTTCAGCATAAATCAGAAAACAAGAAATAATATAACAGATATATTTATAATGTCATTTTTGCTTTGAAAGATTAGGCTTCATCGAAGTAAATGGAGAGAAAAATTTTAACAAAATGTAACATTTTCGCCTTTTAAGAGCTCGTCTTTATAATACCAGCAGTAGCCTGCCATCATGTGACAGTCTCATTGACCCTGATATTTTTCCTCCATTACTTAATGATCCTGGTGGAAGCGCTCTTCCTGTTCCTCAGTATAATTTCCTAAATAATGCGAAAATTTATCCAAATAATTACGAATATTGTGTAACTTGATACTCATATTTGCTCCTAGAGTCTAAAAGTTTGTCAGCATATTTTGTAAATTTTCTCCATAATTTAGTGTTTTATGGTTACCCAGGAAATGTTTGACTACCAACACAAATCTTTTCCAAGCTTTACTTTCCAGAATAGTCATAACTAATAAAGTCAGTATCTTTCATTAACTGCCGTAATTGAGAACCATATTCCACCTTTTAACTTTTCCATACTAAGCTTTGGAAATTTTCTACAAATGTTAATAAAACAATCTCCTTCCTTGCTTTAAGCTTTAAAAAACTGTTTTATTATTTCTAACTTAAGATGTAATGGTGGAAGTATATTGTTGTCTCTGCTTACCAACAACCTATTCAGATTCACAAAAAAATACTTCAATATTAGAAAATAACTCAGTTCTTAGCTTTTCTCTGTAAGTGATTTTGGGGGGAAGGCGAACATCAAACCAAAGGGACTCCAAGTGAGTAAACAAAGCGGCTTAGGCGTTACCTCCAGCAAAGATTCCATCTTTAAGAGGTCTTTTTGAAACTTATGGAGGAGGCCAACTGCCCTCATTGGCCCTCCCCCTGCGTACGGCTCTTATACGAGTAGGGATCCAGTGATGTTTGTATGCATGAAAAAGTTGCGCGGTAATCAGTAATCATTACTGGAAAAATAAATTTTATTACTGAAAAGCCGATAATTCTTCAAATAAGAGAATATGTAAAAATAAAAATAAAAAACATTCAGTACTTTTGAATATGAATATATTTGTGATTTAGGCACTTAACAACATAAAAATTTGTAGAGATATCCGAAACAACATTATTTTTGTAGAGCTGTGTTATAATAAACATTATTTTTATTGGTAAATTAGAAAAAACACATACATTTTTTTTTAATTCCTCGCTTCATTTTTTTGGGCTAAAATAGTAACATGTACAAATGTGGTTTTTTCCGTGTTTGGGCGTTTGTCTATGTTCTGATAATTTTTATGTTTTAGAATAGGTGCTTTCACAGTTGATACCCCTTTTTATTTAACCTAATCAATCATTTGTTTTGTATTTTCTAAAAAAGGACCTATTAAAAATAATTTTAGATTTTTAAGGAAGCCGACTATCATAAATATGCTTTTGCAATAAACCGTTAAAAGACGAAAATATTAATTGCATATTTCTAATCTGCTGGTACACCATGGTTCAAAATATTCAATTTTTTTAAGTAGCAACTAACTTTCAATGCTGTAACTCAAGAGGGTGCGTTTTCAAAATAAGTTTTTTTACGTATAATAAAAATTTAAAGTTAAATGTTAAATTAATTAAAGGTTTAATTAAATAGAAAAAAAACACCTGAAATTTAGGGAATTTTAAAAACTTGTAACCTACCTATAGGCCAATTATCGAAAAGAGCCTTAGGCCCGAAACATCGTGACGGCTGTTCCAAAGTCTTTTCGCCAAAAATAATATTAATATTTAATTTATCTGATGCTTTTTATATCTGATTTATTAAATACTAAAAACAAAAAGGTTTTAAATTAAAAATCAAGACAACTTTCCAAAGAAGTTCTGAATTTATTGAATGTCCGAGACATTTAGTTATCTAATATTTTAATTAATGGCAACGTTGTAACGACTGCAGGCTAAAAAATGCCTTCTACAAATATTTAAAAATTGTGTAGTAAAGCTGCAAAAACAAATATATTACAATGTAAAAATTGTGAACTATGCCTGCATAAATACTGCTGTAAGAAAAATTACGTTCAAATTAACGACAATTACCCAAAATATTCTACGTAGGGAATACTAAGAATACTTTTAAAACAAAAAAAAAAACAAATAATACAAGATAAATGCAATTTAATTAAAAACAAGTAGGGTATTATAAGTCTTTTACAGGAATTAATTTGAGAGATTTTTAAGAAAAACGATGAAAAGTACATTCACTGTGCTACGGATAAATCAGACAAAACGACAACAGTGCAAAATTCAAAAGTTATATTAAAACAGAGGGTTATCAAACAACATTGAATTTCCCCAAATACGATGAAATTAGAAAAGCCTGGTTGTGCGCTATTGACCGGATAAGTGGTTTTTTATTAAAAGTAAAAGTAGTACTTGTACGGTATATGGACAAATATATTTTACGGGCAAATAATTAACTAAGTGTGTTTTTTAAAAAAATGGTTTAATTTGATATTAATAGTGTGTAAAGTGCACCAAAAACAATTATTTACATCAACTAATACGCATAAATATACTGGTAAGTTCACCAAAAAATTTTACTCATTTAGATATTCTGAAAGCTATTTACTTAAGGCGGTTTTAGGGTAACTATAGTAGAAAACCTAATTTAAAGCGTTTGTTATTTGAAAGTGCATCTTATGTACCTAACACAAAATTAAGCTTTTATATTTATAACTAAACACCCATGCTTTCAATTTATTTTAAGTATTGCAAATATTACTAAATAATAAATGTTTAGTTAAATTTAAAAAGCTACATCGGTCTGTTGGCAAAAAATGCATAAAGAGTGGCAGGAAAAATCCTAACAACTTAAAGTTTTTAAATCATTACCAACAAATTTGTATAAGGCAGAAAAGTTCCTGATAAGTTTTGCAAACATATTATTGCTTTTAAGGGCAACTATAGTATTTAAAATTATACCTATATGTTGTCTTAAACATCCTTAAAAAAATTATTACCTATATTTTCTTTAAAACACTTAAAAAATTAATTTAACTTAGCATGAAATCTATTAGGAGCTCATTTCAATATTCCTACTGTACAGTGTTGTTTGCAACGTTGCCTTTCTTACTTCACGGCTCAGAAGTTTAAAAAGGCTGTGCTACTAGTAAACAAACAAGAGATAACCAAAATAACATTGGCCTCGTAAATAAAATAAATGACGACATAAATCAAAAAACAAATGGGGCAACGGGTTCTACGAATAGCGACTGCCCGTAACCATAGCTTGGAAACAACAAATGGACTAAGGTAGATGAAGTCGCAAAGAAAACAACATTTATAACATTAAAAAGCGAAAGCAACGGGGCATTATTGGAACGGGATTAGTGTGGGTTAATAAAATAAATGGGGCCGCAAAAATGGTTCCTCTATTTATATCGCGGATTAGACCAGAAACAACACTGGAATCTCTACAAAACTATGTAAGAAAAAAATTTCAGGTGCGAAATGTAGTGTCTTACCGTCAAAATGTTCCACTCACTATAGTTCTTTTAACGGGGCATACATATCAAGGTTTTTTTCCGAGAAGAAAAACCTTACCAACAAACGGGTAACATCGAACGTAAAACACGCAATAAAATCTATTCTATTCTATTCTTTTTAATTTTAATTAGTGCTAAAGATAAATCAACGGAGATGACGGTGAGACTAGTTACGGAAAAAAATCAATGAGAGTTTTAGATAAAAATTATCATTTACTTTGTGTAACAATGTATAAAACGGTAAACATTTTAAGACATTTTTATACCGTCGAAAGAAAAAATATTGTATGCAACACATGCGTTAACTGTTTCTTTTTACTTATGCACTGGTAACAGAACTGACTATTAAAGAACTGGTAACGGTGAAATAATTGGAAAAAATCTGCAAAAAAACATGCAATCACAAATAATTGGAAATGTAAGTACGCTTACAATTTTAAAAGAAGGTCAAAATGATATAATATAAAAAGTATAATTGTTCCCTAAAAAAATAAGGCCCTGATTATTTGCTACAGTATAATGACCGTGCTACAAAAATAAAAATTAATTAATGAGAATAAATAATGAAAAATGTAAAAACGTTAATTTGAGAAATTTTTATACGATCATAAAGACCAAATAACGTATGCAACACATGCATAAGGTCTTCTCTTTTACTTATGGTATTGCCGTACTTATTAAACGACTCGTAATGTTAAACTACCAATTTGTAAAAACAATATCTCTTTATGCACTTGTAACATAAATATCTGGCATTCTTTGCTTTAGATAAACAGGCAATTTTTTTTAATTTTTAGATCCCCTCGTATTTTAGTTGTTTTTATGCTATAAAAATAATACTACAACTAAATACTATAAATCAAATAGACAGTAATTAGCAGATAAACAGAGTATGTAGTTAAAAATATATTGTATTCCTTCTGGCTAGTTACACATTAAAAATCAATTTGCTTGATTTGCAACTATTATATTCCTCTTATGTAATACTGCAAAAAGGTAAAGTAAATACTTATTGTATAGATTTATTTACTAACGACATTATATTTAATTGAATAAAACAAATCATTTATAAATTCACTTTTATCTGTTAAACTGTGGATAAGTTAAAAATATTTTTCGTTATTTTCAAGAACACGTATCAAAAATGGCCTTTGGAATTATTTTTTTGTCCAACATTGTTTTAGCCCTAAACCATAATAAAAGAGTTGCTAAACTATTTAAATTCTGTGTCTAATTATCCATTAAAAATATGATGTTAGACTACATGGAATACCTACAGGACTAGTTTTAATCTTACCAAAATAAGTATTAAAAATTTTCTGGGAAAAATAACTAGATATCATATACATATATAAATAAAGTTGTCTTGAACAGAAACGAAAAAAAAAAAAAGTAGTACAATATAGATCTAAGAATTTTTCTGAAAATAGTTTTGTAAGCATATTTTTGTAAACTAGAGGTAATTCGATGACTGTGCAATTTTAATGCGCAAAACTAAAAAGTAATAAATATTTATTATTAATGAAAGTTTTCACACACCTTATGAGGAGCCTAGTTTCAGAGTCTAACATTTGCATCTATTTTATTTAATACTTAAATAAAATAAATGTTTTAAAATAGTTGTATTTTAAAGTGCTGAATTTAAATAAATCAGTTTTTATGCTGAAACTACATTCATAACAACATATTCAAACTTAAAAAGAATGCATTCCATTTTTAAATTCTTTTTTTTTAGATGTAAAATAATAATTTTATTTTTTAAAATTGAACAGTCTAAAAGTAACTTCCCTATATGTATTTAAATGACATTTTTTTAAATAAATACGTTTGTCGTAACCTTTTACCTTTTATACAATTTTATGGAATATGACTGGCACTCTATTAAATTGTTTACATTTCCCATTTTTTAGTTTTTTTTACTATGGGTAACCAACGTAAACATAGACTAATTTTATTATTTTTGTATGTATCTGCAAATATTTTTATAACGAACCATTTTTTTTTTACAATTTTAGTTATTATGACAAACAGGTTTTATTATTTTATTACCAGTAAAATGTCTCTATCCTCTGTTCACCATAAATTGAGAAAAACACAATGTTTTTCATAGGTTTAAAAGTCTGTAACTCGAGTTCTAGGTGGCGTTGCCTTCCCGATTTTTGAAAACAAAAATAATTTTCTTTATTATTTGACAATAAACAATACTTTATAATAAAGAACTGGTCAGTCCGACCTTATTTACCAATATTTTTGTGATAGTAACATGTAAATATAGAAAAATAAATATTATGTAGATATGCGTGTAAATATCTAATATTTGTTTTTTCAATACCTTTCTACATTTACTGGTCTACAATGGTTTTGTTGGTCTAGATATAAAATTAATTTTAGATATATTTATGCTTACATTTCATGAAATGATTTTTGTTAGATTTGCTCTAGTTTTTTTATCTGTATTTTTATTTAACTTCAGCATAAATCAGAAAACAAGAAATAATATAACAGATATATTTATAATGTCATTTTTGCTTTGAAAAATTAGGCTTCATCGAAGTAAATGGAGAGAAAAATTTTAACAAAATGTAACATTTTCGCCTTTTAAGAGCTCGTCTTTATAATACCAGCAGTAGCCTGCCATCATGTGACAGTCTCATTGACCCTGATATTTTTCCTCCATTACTTAATGATCCTGGTGGAAGCGCTCTTCCTGTTCCTCAGTATAATTTCCTAAATAATGCGAAAATTTATCCAAATAATTACGAATATTGTGTAACTTGATACTCATATTTGCTCCTAGAGTCTAAAACTTTGTCAGCATATTTTGTAAATTTTCTCCATAATTTAGTGTTTTATGGTTACCCAGGAAATGTTTGACTACCAACACAAATCTTTTCCAAGCTTTACTTTCCAGAATAGTCATAACTAATAAAGTCAGTATCTTTCATTAACTGCCGTAATTGAGAACCATATTCCACCTTTTAACTTTTCCATACTAAGCTTTGGAAATTTTCTACAAATGTTAATAAAACAATCTCCTTCCTTGCTTTAAGCTTTAAAAAACTGTTTTATTATTTCTAACTTAAGATGTAATGGTGGAAGTATATTGTTGTCTCTGCTTACCAACAACCTATTCAGATTCACAAAAAATACTTCAATATTAGAAAATAACTCAGTTCTTAGCTTTTCTCTGTAAGTGATTTTGGGGGGAAGGCGAACATCAAACCAAAGGGACTCCAAGTGAGTAAACAAAGCGGCTTAGGCGTTACCTCCAGCAAAGATTCCATCTTTAAGAGGTCTTTTTGAAACTTATGGAGGAGGCCAACTGCCCTCATTGCCCCTCCCCTGCGTACGGCTCTTATACGAGTAGGGATCCAGTGATGTTTGTATGCACGAAAAAGTTGCGCGGTAATCAGTAATCATTACTGGAAAAATAAATTTTATTACTGAAAAGCCGATAATTCTTCAAATAAGAGAATATGTAAAAATAAAAATAAAAAACATTCAGTACTTTTGAATATGAATATATTCGTGATTTAGGCACTTAACAACATAAAAATTTGTAGAGATATCCGAAACAACATTATTTTTGTAGAGCTGTGTTATAATAAACATTATTTTTATTGGTAAATTAGAAAAAACACATACATTTTTTTTTAATTCCTCGCTTCATTTTTTTTTGGGCTAAAATAGTAACATACAGTAACATGTACAAATGTGGTTTTTTCCGTGTTTGGGCGTTTGTCTATGTTCTGATAATTTTTATGTTTTAGAATAGGTGCTTTCACAGTTGATACCCCTTTTTATTTAACCTAATCAATCATTTGTTTTGTATTTTCTAAAAAAGGACCTATTAAAAATAATTTTAGATTTTTAAGGAAGCCGACTATCATAAATATGCTTTTGCAATAAACCGTTAAAAGACGAAAATATTAATTGCATATTTCTAATCTGCTGGTACACCATGGTTCAAAATATTCAATTTTTTTAAGTAGCAACTAACTTTCAATGCTGTAACTCAAGAGGGTGCGTTTTCAAAATAAGTTTTTTTACGTATAATAAAAATTTAAAGTTAAATGTTAAATTAATTAAAGGTTTAATTAAATAGAAAAAAAACACCTGAAATTTAGGGAATTTTAAAAACTTGTAACCTACCTATAGGCCAATTATCGAAAAGAGCCTTAGGCCCGAAACATCGTGACGGCTGTTCCAAAGTCTTTTCGCCAAAAATAATATTAATATTTAATTTATCTGATGCTTTTTATATCTGATTTATTAAATACTAAAAACAAAAAGGTTTTAAATTAAAAATCAAGACAACTTTCCAAAGAAGTTCTGAATTTATTGAATGTCCGAGACATTTAGTTATCTAATATTTTAATTAATGGCAACGTTGTAACGACTGCAGGCTAAAAAATGCCTTCTACAAATATTTAAAAATTGTGTAGTAAAGCTGCAAAAACAAATATATTACAATGTAAAAATTGTGAACTATGCCTGCATAAATACTGCTGTAAGAAAAATTACGTTCAAATTAACGACAATTACCCAAAATATTCTGCGTAGGGAATACTAAGAATACTTTTAAAACAAAAAAAAACAAATAATACAAGATAAATGCAATTTAATTAAAAACAAGTAGGGTATTATAAGTCTTTTACAGGAATTAATTTGAGAGATTTTTAAGAAAAACGATGAAAAGTACATTCACTGTGCTACGGATAAATCAGACAAAACGACAACAGTGCAAAATTCAAAAGTTATATTAAAACAGAGGGTTATCAAACAACATTGAATTTCCCCAAATACGATGAAATTAGAAAAGCCTGGTTGTGCGCTATTGACCGGATAAGTGGTTTTTTATTAAAAGTAAAAGTAGTACTTGTACGGTATATGGACAAATATATTTTACGGGCAAATAATTAACTAAGTGTGTTTTTTAAAAAAATGGTTTAATTTGATATTAATAGTGTGTAAAGTGCACCAAAAACAATTATTTACATCAACTAATACGCATAAATATACTGGTAAGTTCACCAAAAAATTTTACTCATTTAGATATTCTGAAAGCTATTTACTTAAGGCGGTTTTAGGGTAACTATAGTAGAAAACCTAATTTAAAGCGTTTGTTATTTGAAAGTGCATCTTATGTACCTAACACAAAATTAAGCTTTTATATTTATAACTAAACACCCATGCTTTCAATTTATTTTAAGTATTGCAAATATTACTAAATAATAAATGTTTAGTTAAATTTAAAAAGCTACATTGGTCTGTTGGCAAAAAATGCATAAAGAGTGGCAGGAAAAATCCTAACAACTTAAAGTTTTTAAATCATTACCAACAAATTTGTATAAGGCAGAAAAGTTCCTGATAAGTTTTGCAAACATATTATTGCTTTTAAGGGCAACTATAGTATTTAAAATTATACCTATATGTTGTCTTAAACATCCTTAAAAAAATTATTACCTATATTTTCTTTAAAACACTTAAAAAATTAATTTAACTTAGCATGAAATCTATTAGGAACTCATTTCAATATTCCTACTGTACAGTGTTGTTTGCAACGTTGCCTTTCTTACTTCACGGCTCAGAAGTTTAAAAAGGCTGTGCTACTAGTAAACAAACAAGAGATAACCAAAATAACATTGGCCTCGTAAATAAAATAAATGACGACATAAATCAAAAAACAAATGGGGCAACGGGTTCTACGAATAGCGACTGCCCGTAACCATAGCTTGGAAACAACAAATGGACTAAGGTAGATGAAGTCGCAAAGAAAACAACATTTATAACATTAAAAAGCGAAAGCAACGGGGCATTATTGGAACGGGATTAGTGTGGGTTAATAAAATAAATGGGGCCGCAAAAATGGTTCCTCTATTTATATCGCGGATTAGACCAGAAACAACACTGGAATCTCTACAAAACTATGTAAGAAAAAAATTTCAGGTGCGAAATGTAGTGTCTTACCGTCAAAATGTTCCACTCACTATAGTTCTTTTAACGGGGCATACATATCAAGGTTTTTTTCCGAGAAGAAAAACCTTACCAACAAACGGGTAACATCGAACGTAAAACACGCAATAAAATCTATTCTATTCTATTCTTTTTAATTTTAATTAGTGCTAAAGATAATCAACGGTGATGACGGTGAGACTAGTTACGGAAAAAAATCAATGAGAGTTTTAGATAAAAATTATCATTTACTTTTAGTTGTTTTATTTGCCATTTTATAAAAATTATTTTTTATATATATTTTTTTGACATATACTGCTAAAATTAAAAATTTAAGCAACTGAACCCCGTGAATCGTAAATATTTTTTAAAATTGTACTATTTTATATTTACCCCCAAAAGAAAAGGCCTTTGTCATCTTTTATTGAATTAATACCGACCTTTTAGCATCAGGCTCTGCAGTGCGTGGCTTAGCAGGTTTCTTTACTAAACTCAATTTTCCTTATAAAACTAAACACACACTGAGGTGTGACAGATAATAGAATGGTAAACAAAATTGTAAGTTAACATATTATAATTGAAAATGTTAGTTATTGACTAGTTTCTAAAATAAATTATTAAACTATAAAGCTCCTCAAGAAAAATAATTGTCGATAAATTTTACATTTGATTTTATAGCAAACTAACTTTTAAAGGAAATTAAAAACCCGTATTGTTGATATACATTGTATGTCAAATAAATAAATGAAATCAAGTTATAAAATTTAACATTACAAATTCTTACTCATACTTTTCCAATATCATTTGAGACACAAACATTACGATAATTTTTTGTTTTAAAGTGGTTACAAATTGCTTCTTTAAGTAAATATTCACGTGATAATAATTCTCCTCATACAGATCTATCTCGGATATGTAATTTACACAGTCGAGTTAGATCAATAGAGAATTCATAAAATTAATATTTACCTTAACCCTGCTTATTTGGTTAGAATTTCAAGCAGACGGTAATACTAAATCTGGTAGTTAGTAAATACATACAATTTTCTTAAAATTCCTAAGTACATTTGTGCATAGATATGAAGATGATTAAAATGATGTGTTACAAAAATTAAATTAATTAATAAGTATAAATAATTAAAAATGTAGAAAACGGTAAATATTTTAAGACATTTTTATACCGTCGAAAGAAAAACTATCGTATGCAACACATGCTTTAACTGTTTCTTTTTACTTATGCACTGGTAACAGAACTGACTATTAAAGAACTGGTAACGGTGAAATAATTGGAAAAAATCTGCAAAAAAACATGCAATCACAAATAATTGAAAATGTAAGTACGCTTACAATTTTAAAAGAAGGTCAAAATTATATAATATAAAAAGTATAATGGTTCCCTAAAAAAATAAGGCCCTGATTATTTGCTACAGTATAATGACCGTGCTACAAAAATAAAAATTAATTAATGAGAATAAATAATGAAATAATTAATAGTTTAAAAAACTAAAAAACACGCTTTTATATGCAACCGAACTAAAAATTAGAAAATAATTTTTCATTAAAAAAATATTGTCATTTCATAGTAAAAAGCGTGGGGTGCATTTTACTATTTTTTCATAACTTTTCCATCATAGATATTTGCAAATATAATAATTATAACATTTAATATTTTTATCACCCCACGCTTTTTACTATGAAATGACAATATTTTTTTTAATAAAAAATTATTTTCTAATTTTTAGTTCGGTTGCATATAAAAGCGTGTTTTTTTAGTTTTTTTAAACTATTAATTATTTTTCATTTTTTAGTTTCTGCTACTCTTGACAAAATGGCGAAAAAATTTTTTAATGAACAAGAGTGGCAAATTTTAAAATTTTTCCAACAGATTGCAACTCACTAAAAAATTTCTTCTTCATTAAGTAGCAAAGTTTGAAATTTTGCCAACAGATGGCAATCCAGGCAATGTTTGGACCGTTGCCAATATATTGCAACCCACTAAAAATTTCTTCTTCATTTAATAGCAAAGTTTGAAATGTTGCCAACAGGTGGCAACCTAGGTGTTGTTTTTATATTTTTATAATATAAAGGAAAAATTTTTTTCCTGGCGATCCAAAAAAGAATGTTAATTTTTATTAATTGCACATTATGTATTATGTATACATTACACATAATGTAATTTTTATTATGGAATCCTTGAACTTATGGTGCAACTAACCCTATATTTTTATTGTTCATAAAAATTGAACACCCATGGTGCAACTAACCAAATTGTGTAAAAACTAAAAAATTTCTTCTTCATTTAATAGCAAAGTTTGAAATGTTGCCAACAGATGGCATCCTAGGTGTTGTTTTTATAATATAATGGAATTTTTTTCCTGGCGATTCAAAAAAGATAACGGGATACTGTTTTTAAATTATTGCATCTTCATCGGTCCTTGACACGTGTGCAAAGTTTCAAAGAAATCGAATAGCTGGAAGTTGGTTAAAATTAGGCTCAAAGATTCCGTTACATAGATAGATAGATAGATAGATAGTTACAACCCAAGTTAATAAAAGCGTGTTAAAAATGTAAAAACGTTAATTTGAGAAATTTTTATACGATCATAGACCAAATAACGTATGCAACACATGCATAAGGTCTTCTCTTTTACTTATGGTATTGCCGTACTTATTAAACGACTCGTAATGTTAAACTACCAATTTGTAAAAACAATATCTCTTTATGCACTTGTAACATAAATATCTGGCATTCTTTGCTTTAGATATACAGGCAATTTTTTTTTCATTTTTAGATCCCCTCGTATTTCAGTTGTTTTTATGCTATAAAAATAATACTACAACTAGATACTATAAATCAAATAGACAGTAATTAGCAGATAAACAGAGTATGTAGTTAAAAATATATTGTATTCCTTCTGGCTAGTTAACCATTAAAAATCAATTTGCTTGATTTGCTACTATTATATTCCTCTTATGTAATACTGCAAAAAGGTAAAGTAAATACTTATTGTATAGATTTATTTACTTACAACATTATATTTAATTGAATAAAACGAATCATTTTTAAATTCACTGTTATAAGTTTAAAATCTTTTTGTTATTTTCAAAAACACGTAACAAAAATGGCCTTTGGAATTATTTTTTTGTCTAACATTGTTTTAGCCCTAAACCATAATAAAACCTTTGCTAAACTATTTAAATTCTGTGTCTAATTATCCATTAAAAATATGATGTTAGACTACATGGAATACCTACAGGACTAGTTTTAATCTTACCAAAATAAGTATTAAAAATTTTCTGGGATAAATAACTAGATATCATATACATATATAAATAAAGTTGTCTTGAAAAGAACCAAAAAAAATAGAAGTAGTACAATATAGATTTAAGCATTTTTCTGAAAATAGTTTTGTAAGCATATTTTTTGTAAACTAGAGGTAATTCGATGACTGTGCAATTTTAATGCGCAAAACTAAAAAGTAATAAATATTTATTATTAATGAAAGTTTTCACACGCCTTATGAGGAGCCTAGTTTCAGAGTCTAGCATTTGCATCTATTTTATTTAATACTTAAATAAAATAAATCTTTTAATATAGTTGTATTTTAAAGTGCTGAATTTAAATAAATCAGTTTTTATGCTGAAACTACATTCATAACAACATATTCAAACTTAAAAAGAATGCATTCCATTTTTAAATTCTTTTTTTAGATGTAAAATAACAATCTAATTTTTTAAAATTGAACAGTTTAAAAGTAACTTCCCTATATGTATTTAAATGACATTTTTTTAAATAAATACGTTTGTCGTAACCTTTTATCTTTTATACAATTTTATGGAATATGACTGGCACTCTATTAAATTGTTTACATTTCCCATTTTTTAGTTTTTTTAACTATTGGTGACCAACGTAAACATAGACTAATTTTATAATTTTTGTATGTATCTGCAAATATTTTTATAACGAACCATTTTTGTTTTTTACAATTTTAGTTATTATGACAAACAGGTTTTATTATTTTATTACCATTAAAATGTCTCTATCCTCTGTTCACTATAAATTAAGAAAAACACCTGAACAAAAAATGTTTTTCATTGGTTTAAAAAGTCTGTAACTCGAGTTACCAGAATAAAAAATGTATTTTATTGGTTTAAAACTGCAGTAACCGGAGTTACTTTCTAGGTATTCACTATCAATTTATAGTGGCCAAAGTATAGTTTTTAGAGATTTTGGTCAGCCAATCATTAATTTATTATTGTTTTCTTTTACAAATCGCTTAGCAATTACTTGTTTAAGGGGCAAAATATTTTTAATTAATTACAAAAATACAAATACAATAATACAAATTTATTAAAAAATTGGTAAGAACCATTTTTACCTTATATACAAAGTAATTCCTATCCTATACGCATAAACTTTAAGAAACAATTACTAATAATGGAAAAAAGTAGGTAAACATTTTTAGTTAAGAACATTATTAATAATGACTAATAATAAAAAGAAGTTAGATATACATTTTTTAAATCACCCTGTATATTTTTATACGAGGAAATGTAATACAAATAATAAAACACTTGGTATCAGGTAAACCAAAATAAAACAGACATTTTTGTTTCCGTAAAACTAAATAAATGTTTGTAGAAATTGAAAAGATATACTGCTTTATTTTTAACTTTTTGCATGGAAAACAAAACATAAACAGCTATTTGTTTTTCGTACGTTTTTCCCTGCTTTTCGTTATGTAAACCTACCAAAAAAGGCAGCAATGTTGATTCACAACAACGTGCTTCTTTAAAAATTAGTTTTTTATCTACATCTACGCATTTTTGTTATTTAAATAAAAGAAATATACTTTGGCAATACAAAAAAGAAGTTAATTATGTTTAGCGGTTTTAAGTTACATTATAGTCAGTTAAAAGGGGTTAAGCTTTATTAAATTTTTTTTTTTTTTTTTAAGTTTCATACACACAAATTTAATTTTTTGGGTTTTTTAATTTAGGTAACAAAAGACTGTTACAGTTTCTTTAAATATTACAACAAATATTAAAAATGTTATTATTTAGCTTTTGTACAGTGCGTGTCTAAAGACAGGACCCTCCTCCTAACTTCTGAATGGTTTGGAATTATAACATTATAGTACAGACAATGAAGCTCTAAAAAGGTAAAACCGGGCAATTCTTTGGCCCTGCATGAAATGGCTTAAAATTTTAAAATTTTAACAAAAGGTAGGAAATAGCCCAAGAATCAAAACCTATATCGAACCAAAGGGCGCAAAAACCCTAGGGGTGAATGTCACCCCCCTAAAGGGTAATTTGTTTATTACATTTTAACCACAGAAATCAATCACAAAAATGGTTCTGAGCAAAAAATGTTTTATACCGTGTTTTTTTTAAACTAATACTTTTCAAGTTATTTGCGATTAAAAATAACAATTTTTCGACAAAAAATTCGACGGTTTAATGGATTTTTCGCAGATAACCAGACAAGTATGCATTTAATCAGAAAAACTGTACAAAGTCGCAGTCAGTAACTCTCTTACCAACCTTATTATGACTCCTACCTACTTTCCTAGAGTCTTAAATTATAGTTTAAACCGCCCTTAGATCTCTTTCTTACTTCTAACCCTGAACTCTATGAAGTATCTGTTACTGCCCCTCTGAGTCGCTCAGATCATGGCTTGATTACTGTATCTTACTCTGTACATCCTGAGGTAAATGAACTCATGCCTCCACGCACCGTATGGCACTACAACTCAGCCGACTGGGATGGCCTTAGGGACTTTGTCGCCACGTACCCTTGGGACACTATCTGCTTTTTTCCCGGGAGCCTTCCAAAATCTGTAAGCAACTGACCGAGTCCATTCTAATGGGCATGAAACCTATGTACCTCACACCAAGAAAACCACCAAACCCTCTGATCACAAACCTTGGTTCACAAAAACATGTGACAATGCTAGAATTTTAAAAGTTCATGCTCACAAAAGTTTTTACAGGATCCTAGTCCAGAAAACCGACAGGCCATCATCGAAGCAAGAAACCACTACCACCAAACAATCTCAGAAGCCAAAGACTCCTTTGATAACCATATAAAAAACAAAGTACTTTCTAGCTCAAATGGTAGCAAATCCTTCTGGTCCTTTGCCAAAAACATATTAACTCTAAAAGATGAAATTATTTCTACATCTAAAGGAAAGGCCGAACTATTTGCTGCCAATTCAACTCTTTATCCACCTGTCAATCATCCAATTCCAACTATTCCCCCAGTTCCTCACAAAATGCCCAATATTATTTTTAAGGTTAAACACATTAAGCGTATCCTCTCTTCTATTAACACCAAGAAATCTTCTGGGCTAGAGGGAATACCAGCAATCGTTTTAAAAAAATGTGCTCCTGAACTTGCACCTATTTTAACTAGGCTCTTTCGAATTTCTTATGACAGCTGGAGAGCTGCACGTGTCCAGCCTATTCCCAAGAAAGGATCTAAATCTCTTCCATCCAACTATAGAACTATTTCACTCCTCTCAATGCTTTGTAAAGTAATGGAGAAATCCATTAACTCGCAAATTCTTAGGTATTTAGAAAAACATAAAGTTTTACATGACAGACAATACGGATTTCCTCACAAGAGATCTACAGCAGATCTTCTTTTCTTCGTTTCACACAACTGGAACAATTCTCTTGAGTTTTTAGGTGAGTCCCAGATCGTTGCTCTTAATATATCTAAAACTTTCGACCAGGTCTGGCATAACGCACTTCTCAATAAACTTCCCTCCTACGGTCTTCCAACTAAACTCTGCTCGTGGCTCTCCAGTTATCTTTCTAATCGACCTATATCAGTCATTGTTGATGGCCACTCTTCAAGCTTTCACGAAATTAATGCTGGAGTGCCTCAGGGTTCAGTACCAGCACCAACTTTGTTTCTTCTTCACATCAACGACCTTCTTTCTTCCACAACCAATCCCATTTATAGTTATGCTGACGATGGTACCCTTTACTCCAGTTTTCAGGTTTTCAAACCAATCTCTCAACCTGACTTGGAAAACAAACGCAGGGCCATGCAAATATCTCTTTAACAATTTGATATTGGATTGAGGCGCCAAAAATTTCGTTCAATTTAATGCATCGAAAACACAATCATGTTCCTTGTCGCGAAAAAAATCATTTAACACTCACCCTTTGCATAAACATATTGTATCTATAGCCACCGCGGCTTCAAAAAGCTTGGATTTCTTTTCCGAGCCGAAAAGTATTTTTCTCCTTCCAATTTATACACATTTTATGTGCCCCAAATTCGACCCTCTCTGGAATATTGTTCTCATGTCTGGGGAATGGCATCCCCTACAAACCTCAGCATTCTTGATGCCATTCAAAGAAGAGCTGTTCGTCTTATTAATTATCCTTTTACTCAAAGACTTCCTTCTCGTGCCCATCGTCGAGCTGTGGAAGATCTATCGCTCTTTTATAGATACTTTTACAGCTTATGTTTCGACAAATTATCCAGTAACGTCCCTCCTCTTGCAGCTCCCAACGGAGAAACTCATAGTGCCGGACGTATGTATCCCTATACGGTTCAACTGGACATGCCCCATTTCGTTCGTTCTTTTATCCAGTGGCGCATTTACCAAAAAGCCTATGGTGGCATTTTTTAGGGGGCGGCAGACGTTCTTTAGGGGGCGGCAGATTATGTCTTGAATAATTTTGTTGGTTTTCGAATTCAATTTTATACCTATAATGAAAAGAAATGGAAGGGAGGACTTTTTTTTTTGCTCTTCAAAAATATTTCTGAAGGAAAAATGAAGAAGAAAGGGGCGGCGAAAATAAAACATTCTACGGGCGGCAAACATGTAAGTGCGCCTCTGCTTTTATCCCTAGAGTTTCTAGACTGTGGAACCTACTGCCAGCGGAGGTCTTTCCTTCTCCCCCAAATCTTCAAGTTTTTAAGTCTCGTGTTAACACACTTCCTCTTACCTTGCTTAAGACACTCACGGTACTTTAGTATTTAGGCTTTCATCCTTCGTGGATTATCCCAAGATAAAAAAATAATATCAAATAGGGTATTTGTTTAAAGCTTTTTAAAATATCTATTTAATGGTGATGTAATAGTAATATACAAAGTGCTTTTTTTAAAGGATTTTGTGCCGTTAAAAAATATAAATATTTATTCATCTTCCCCACCAAGCCATAAATACGGCTGCAAGACTTGCCCAAAATATTGCATGCAGCTGAGAGTGCGCAACACATGCATTTTTGGGCACGATATATATGATAGTACAGGGGCTAATATTAAGGCTTTATGGGGTAAATTTATATGAGTGGTATCTATTCCCTTACGTGGCATATTGCATTTTTGGTGTTTATTGGCTCATAGGTGCATTTTGTTTAATTTTCACGAAATTCTAATTATTCTAAATATAAACCCTTCGAAATTCGGCGAGGTTTAATTCTAATATTAATTATAACCTAAAAGTCTTAGCACCAATAAACTTTAAAGAAAGCTTTTTTGGTTGGAATTATGGGAAAAAGGCTTAATGGCAAAAGATAAAAACATTTAACATATGTGTTACAACAGTTATACAGGTCCCGTACTTTTAGGATTTGATTCATGAGTCTATTACAAGTCGAAATGTATCAGTGAAAAAATTTCCGATTTTTCTTCAGTATCGAACTGAAAAAAAACAACGCATAAAATTATTTTTTACAAAAACCTACGATTAATCACAAAAAACGACTGGTTTCGTAAAGTGTGTTAAAAAGCCAGGCGGTCATCCGTTCTGTTTTACTTTCAATTATTCCCTTATTTGTTGCTCGCACACTATTGAAACGACGCGTTTAGAAAGAAATAGTTGATTCCGTCTATATTTGTATGAAGCTTGTGGCTTTTTGGTAACTGGTTTTAAGTTTAGTATATTTTTATCTATTATTGCCACAGCACCATGAATTCGTGCTACAACATTTTTAGCATCTAAAACGGGCTCGAAATAAACTTTTTCTTGCAATATTCTCTGAAAATAAAATCCAAGGGATTGGGATCCGGAGATCTAGTTGGCCATGGTATAGGGCCACCTTTTTCAATTAACCTAATAAAAAATATAATTTTTTTAATTAAATAAATTATTTAAAAATATCTTAGTTTACCTAAACGGCTGCTCAATTCAACTGCAACTGGTTTTTTTTTTGGTAAATTTTAAATCGTTATTCCTCTTAAATTAAATGCAATATCAAAATGAGGTTTTTTCCGTTTTGTAGGAAAATTTTGTAGAAAAAAATGTTTTTTTAATTTAAGTTAAGTTTTTCTTGTGTCTATTGTACAAGGTCTAAAAGAAAAGTATTATTTTTTACAAAAAGCTTTGTCAAAATCGTTATTAGCAAAGATTTTTGTTTTTTTACATGTTTAATACCTGCTTTATTGTCCAAGATATTTAAAAAATGTTTTTTTTATTGTCCTTCCTGTACTTAACAGTTTATCACAAAGGTCAATTTTTTCAGATAATTTTAAAAGTACCAATATAAAACTCAATTGGATAGTTATTTCAACAAAAATTATTAACGCCTTAGTAGCGTCCAAAATGTAAAAAAAATGTTGTTTTTTAAATATTAACTTCTTAAAGATTCCGTGAGCACCACATATTTTGTATTTAAGATTCCAATTGTTTTTTACTTTTTTTTAAGAAAATAAACGATTAACCAGTGAAGGTCTTTTACTTTTGCATAAAAAGGTTTTAATGGCGTAGTTATATATATACTGTAGTTAGGAAACACCCTCTATAAGAGTAATAAAATTTCTATACCTTGCCTAAGTTACCATTCTATCGGATATCGGGCGTCCGAAAATCGTTTAAATATACCTATAATAAGACGCTCGTACACTGTAAACTAAATAAAACCAATAACCAAACACCTATTAGACGCTTGGAATCCTTAGAATAAAAACTTCAGAATAAACACGACACCAAGGGTCAAAAGCATTTAAACATAATAAAATTTTCTTCTTCTATTAATTTACTTCAAAGGACACCCGGAAATCTTATAATAAATATAGATATACACACAAAAATTTGGCATCACTGCGGGACGCTTAGTAGTAATGAATATGTAAAAAAATATAGCAAAGTGTACAGTATATGGCATGGACGCTTGGAAGATGTTTTATGAAAGGGCGCTTGGATGTTATTCAGATGTAAATATATATATATATATATATATATATATATATATATATATATATATATATATATATATATATATATATATATATATATATATATATATATATATATATATATATATATATATATATATATATATATATATATATATATATATATGGAGAGGAGAAATGTTTCTTGTTTTAATAAACAAATACCATTTGTGGACAACAGAAAAACAAAGTATAAAATTTGTTTAAAAGTAAATAAGAATTATAAAAACAGGTTTTGTTTTGAAAGAAGCATTGGCGTACAATATTTATCCTTAAAAATATTTAGGTAAGTAAAAAAGAGCGATTAAAAATAAATTATAACTACGCCATTGATACCTTTTTTGCAAAAGTAGAAAATCGTCCTGAGATAACGTTCATTTTGTTAAAAAAATTAAAAATATTTAAAATCTTACATACAAAATATGTGGTGCTCACGAAAACTTTAAGAAATTATTATTTATAAAAACAAAATTTTATTACTGTTGGGACGCTACTGACGCGTTAATATTTTTTTCGACAAACATAAATTTCTAATTGAGTTTTATAAGGGCACTTATAAAATTTTTAAATTATCTAAAAAATTGACCTTTGTGATAAACTATTAAATACGGAAAGAACAATTAAAAGAAAAATTAATTTTAAAAGAAAATAATATCTTGAAGAATGAAGTATATATTAAAAACATTTTTTTGAATAGTCTACTAAATACCACTATATGAATAAAAATAAACAAATATTTTTTTGTCGAATATCACTCTTGACAAAGTTTTCGTAAAAAATAGGACTTTTCTTTGACACCCTGTAGAATAACATCAAGAAAAACTTAACTGAAGTTAAAACGGTCATTTTTTCTTAAAAGTTTTTCTACAAAACGGTAAAAACCCAACTTTATTATTGAATTTTATTTTAAAGAATAATGTTGCAGTTGCAGTTGAATTGAGCAGCAGTTTATAGGAAAATATTTTTTATGTAGGAATATTCTTACTTGTGGGCTATTATGTGCAACTTGATAACGAAAAAGATAGGACGTTTTTTCACTCTGACTTTTCGACTTGTTGTAGGCACCTGAATCGAATCCTTAAAGCAGGGGCGTCAATTTGAGGACACCCTGTATGTACTTATTTAAACAAAATTTATTTCCAATATACATTTTAATAATTTTTACCAAAATTAGTGTTTTTAATATTTTTTAAAAGTTTTAAAGTTCAGTGTCTGACGAAGAATCCGTCCTTCCATGTTCTAAACAACAATCCGTAACATCCTGTATAATAAAAAATAATTGGCATACAAGAAATTCCGTTTTATTTTTACAAGTAAAATAAAAATAAGCCATAAGTAAAAAAAAATATTATTCTCATTTAAGTTGATTCTACCAAGGATTTAAGCTCTATAAACAATTTATTTACATTTCGATAGTAGTTTATTTGCCAGTCAGGAACAAATTTAATTGTACCATGATGAAAATGGAAGCGTTTCTTCTTGGACAATTGCTTTAGTCGTTCTGTACACACTACAGTAATCGGCAAATACATTTCAACAAAGTGCTCTTTCAAATTTCCATTAACTTTCAAATAACTTTTTAGATATCTTGCCAAGTAACCTTATTTTGTAATTTATTTGTTTCTTTTTTATTTGATTTTTTAATTCGTGCCCCTACCCTTATGTTAATATTGTTTTTAGCTTTATATTATTGTTAAAGAGAAACCAAATGATCAAATATTTTTTTAGTAGTTTTTGCAATGATATACGTTTCCATACGTGTTTAATAACTTGGGCCAAAAAATCTTTTTTTCTAACAGTACTGTAACAATATTGTTCATGACGACAAAAAAATAGTTTTCCTAGTAAACTTCCGTAGAACAAGCCATTTTCTTGTAATCGCTTAAACATTAATTAATTTTTAAAATTTTGTCACTTGGATTTCGGATTTTTGTAAGTACCAAAAATCAACTTATTCCTTTTAAAGTTACTCAAAGTTGAAATTGAAATGAAAATGTATTTCAACATTGACTAACTTTAAAAGAAATGAACTTATCAAAAAAATGTTAACGAGACCAGTGGCACAATTAGGGGGAGGCGGCTAGTGGGCTTAGCTCCCCCAAGACTGCCATTAGCCTTTTCAGAATTATTTAAAGTCCAGAATTCAAGTAAAAAAATTAATTAATGTTTAAGGCGCGATTACAAGAAAACGGCTCGTTTTACGAAAATTTACTATAAAAGCTGTACAGAATTTCGTTTCCTTCGATAGTATAAATTGTTTAAAGATTTAAAATTGACTGAATGCAAGATTTTGTTTAAAAATTCAATAATTGTTGAAACATAAATACTTTTAATAATGCAAGTTTGAATGGTAATATTGAGGGCTAAAAATTTTTGGATATATTTTCTTCGTCGTTATGAACAATATTTTTACATTTAGAAAAAGAATTATTTCTTTTTTTCTGTTTGGTCCAGTCACCTTTTTGACGGTCACTGTACAAGCTTTTTATTTAATTTTTGCCATTATGCATCAAAATTTTAGGCGATGGACTTTAAGAAAAATGTAAAAAGGCAGAAGACAAGAATATCCTTTGTTTTAATTGACAGGATATCTCGAGAGCACAGCATGATAAATGTTCAAGAAATCCAGAAAAAAGTGTATTTGTATTTTTTACCGTGTTATTTATCTCGTTAATCATGAAATATTTAAACAAGTTAATGTATGATAATATAGTTTTTGTTTTGTCTTACGGAAGGTAAATTTATACAGGGTAATTTTAAAGTTGGTTCTCCGCTTTTAACACTATATGAAATTAAAGTTCTGTTTGGAAATCCTTCGCTTCTGAGATACATAGTAAAAAAGTTTAAAAAAGGCACTGGCTATACGACCGCCGGCGGTTTTGCACAATTAAAAAGACAACCGCCATCCGGCGGATTAATATATTAACGTATAGAAAAACCGCCGAAAATGTTAATTAATTTGTTATTACCGGCGGTTTTACCTATTTTATCGGTGGATGCCGCTGTCCGGCGGTTTTGCTTCTAGGAACTATTAAAAACCACCGAATAATAGTTAAAGTTAATCTTACCTTAATAATTATTTATGTTGCTGTGCCGTAGGCGTTTATTTTTTGTATGTTGTTTTTACACCCTTGGAAAAAACAAATTGGAGTGTTAAAGCGGGATGGGGATAGGCAAATAAAACCACTATTGTATTTATCCTAACGCCTCGTGACTAGATTGCCACTTTATCAAGGGCCTATATTTAAAAAGATACATTACAAAACGATTTCGTCACATAGACACAATATTTAAAAAAACACTATAAAAATTAATATTATTAGGCAGGCAAGGTGAAGAAATAACTTATCAGGACGTCCTAGTCAGCATAAAAGTCAGCAATTAAACATAACATGGAATTCTTAAAAAGCCGAAAATTATTTGTCTGAAAATTAAATAATGAACAATATTAATAAAAAATAAAAAAATAAACAAATTATCAAGAAAAAAGTTATCTATCCGGAATTTAAACTCGGAAACTGTGGCTTACATGTCAAAACTCGTAACCCTGTAGCTATGGGTCAAGTTTTTAATGTTGATAACTTATTTTCTGCTCCTGAGAACTTAAAAATGTTTACACCGCAAATAAATACATACCTTAATTGGTAATACTTTAGTTTTAGTTGGTAATACTATCAGTTTTTTTTCTTGCCGCTAAAACACTTCTTGCTTTTATTTTTCAAAAATATGTATATATTTTTTTTACCTATCAAGAGCTTTGACAAAATCCTCGTGGGTGACGAACGTGTTTTCCAGTTTTATTGGTAATAACAAAATAATTACCATTGGTTTTCATATACGTAATAGTTAAAACCGCCGTACAGTATAAGCACCTAATGGTAATCCATTTATATTTCATATATTTAAAAACTAATACAATAAATTAAATGTATTTCACACGTGACAAACCCCATGCAAAATACTCTAATTTTAAACACCTTTAGATATAACCTCAAGACAACCATTTATAATTTAAATTCTTATATAAAGAATCAAGTACTAAAGCAGAATTACGCAAAAAGTACAGGCTGGAATGTGAATTTGACAAATTTAATAAAAATGTGGTCACATACCTATTTGTTTGCATTTTCCTAATTATTTTCAAGTTTTTTATCTCTGGCCCCACTGTGCAGCGCCCATGAGCCGAATGTCAATTTTAATTGCTAAGTTACCAATTAAAGCATGTAATTGGCAAACAGGCTTCCTAATACACTTTTCTGAACAAAAATAAACGGACAAAATTTTGTTTTTTAATCCTAAATATTTTTTTGTTTTTTTACCGATTTTAATTATCTTTTGGCCCAGTTGTAGCTCCGTTCAATAAGAATATTATAAGGGTATTGCAAAAAGTGTTATAGGATTAGGTGTTATACGGGAAAATGCCAAATAATGCCCTTTGACACAAATTTTCGAACAGCCTGTGGAATAATTTAACGTCATAATTTTTTACGTTTTACAAACTATCATAAGTTATTATGATAATTTGTGTCTGTGCATTGGATTTCAAAACTTGGCTTTTCCTTAAAATTTCTTTTTTGTATTAATACTTTTATTTTAAAAGAAAATTTAAATTTAAAAAAATGCAATTTAATTATAATGCTCGTAATATACGCTATATTGCGAACATATTGTAAAAAGTTAAGATTTGGATGGTCTTATTTCCGAAAGTAATATAGGTTAATTATATCTTTTTTGAAGGCCTTTTCAAAAGATCTTTTTACTGGTTATATAATATAAAAAGGTTTTTTTTAAATTATTCTTTTGGCTTACCCTGTATATCTAGAGCTTTAAAATGGAATAAACTACAAAAAATTGTGACGTTTAATTATTCCACACTTAAAAAATGTATAACGTAAATGATCACAAAAATAAATTAAATGTGGTTTTATGATGCTGATAACATTGTTTCTAACATAATATTTAAAAACATATTTGTATTTACGAATTATCTAAGGAAAAAAACTTAAACAACCTTAAAACGCTTTAAAGAAAACTTAAGTTGGGTATATACGATAAAGAATGTGTAATGGGCAACAAGAAGCACAATTATTAAGAAAGAGGTTAAGAAATTTGATAAAGGCATAATTTGTTAACGTCAGTGCTTGACAGTTCTGGGAAAAGTATGGAGGTTTTTATCATTTTCTTGTGGGCGTATGATTTTTAAGGGTATGATCACGGCGGCGTGGTAATAGGTGTATCATGTAACTTTCAGTTTTTATATTAATAAGAAAAACGTGTATGATAAATTAATGGAAAGGAATGTAGAATGTTGGTAATTCCGGTTAATTTTGTTGTAAAGTCGGGCCTCACACGCAACGAGCCTGTTGCCGTGCGTTCCCCTGGTGAAAGATACCACGCTTACACCTGATCCTAAATTAAATCTTTACAAATAAGGTAACACAGTTTTAAGGTTGACCACACATAACCACACCAAGTCCTGCATCGTAGCATGGTCGGGTCTTGGTTTTGAAGGCTTAATAAGTCCGTTCCCTGCCCGACCACATATCCCGCACCACATTTTAACAAGTAAACAAACATATGTTTATTTAATTTCTTGCAATATTAATTTAAAAAAACCTATAAAACAAAAATTTACAATGTATTCTTAGTTTTACTCACATATTATTTAAGTTTTACACTTTTTAATGCTTAATAAATCAATTTCTCTTGTATTGTTTGTTTACAACAAGTAACCTTTAATCACTAATTTTTAATTTTTACACGTAATAAACAGAAATAAAAGGTGACGCCCGTAAACTCAAAGTTTGGCTTGTGGAATATCGGCGCTATCGGAACCACGTATGATTTCATTTGCTGGGCATGTTTCAAACCGTACGAGACAAGGTTGTGCTATGATGTGCGGGTCCTGTGGGATATCGTTGCGGTTATGTGTGGCCAGACTTAAAGTTTGAAAAAAGGGAACAGAGTTAGGTAGAAATATCTATTTTATTTAAACATAGAGATATACATACATAAAAATATATACTTGGCTTGACAAAAATGCTTTGTATATTTTTGAGGGCATGATAAGTGCTTTTGAATTTTTCGAATTAATTTGCCCCACTTTTCTCTGTCACCTTGAAATCGGGCTCGGTGCGGTTATATGTGGCCCGACTTTTAAGATTAAAAAGATTTTTGCAGCTAATCTACTTTAAACTTAAAAGAAATTAATTTTAATCATAATGATAAAATTGTTTATTCGGACTGACATACGAGTTGTATGTTGGGCGGAAGTTAAAATATACTCTTTCTTACTTTTCTACACTTGTAAAGTACAAAAATTTTAAACCAAATATTAGCGAGACGCAAAAAGGATTTTCATGCATTTCATGTTTTAAAAAAAAATTGCCTAGGACAAACCAACTCCACACAACCCATTTGCCATAAATATTAATAATTATAAGTAGGGTACTAGGTAGCATTAAATTAAAATAAATGAAAAATCCTAAAATTTTGTTTTTATATTTTCCTTACGCTTGTAGAAAAATGACCGAACTCTGCTGCGAGTCGTTTGGTTAACTGCAGTGGCGTGCGGAAAAATGGCACTTTCAGCACTAATTTACTATTAAAAGATTTTTTCTATAATTAAGTTTACCTTGAATTTTAATGTATACTGAACATATGTTTATACATGTCGTGCCACTTTAAAACGTTCTATGCCGAATTTTTGTCAATGCGTATGACCGTCTTCTAAGCCAGTCTACAGCAAAAACACATGCGTCACTCTATCTCTACTTGCTAGTCTTTAACACATTAAAAGTCAATGTATACGTGCCGAGCTAATACGACGTGTATACAGAAAAAACTTAGGTATGGGTTTATTTAGTTACTCAAATATCACAGATGCTGTGACAACCGTTCAAAAGTTATGACACAACTATATTTTTTTAATTCTAATTTTATAGGTAATTACCTTTATAACAAACGCAATATACTTTACAATAATAAGAAGAAATTATTTATTAACGTAGATGAAAACCGCCGAAAATCTAAATTTTGTTATTACCGGTGGTTTTTACTTATATTATCGGAAGATGTCGCCGGCTATGCTTATAAAAGCTAATAAATACCGCTGAAAAATAGTTAACATGCCCTTAACAATTTTTTATTTTGCTTTCCCGCAGCGTTGAGGTTTCTCGTGGCTGTATTGTTAAATAACGTATTTTTTATTGATCAGTAAACAAAAATAAAACTAGGAGACACGTTTAAAACCTGCCTAAATTTTGTTAAGAATCTTACTAGGTATTCTTGAGAAAAAAAAAGAGAATTATGTCCTATAATTTAATATCCTTTATATTATTATTTTTAAGGCTAATATTACAAGATCCGAATAAAAGGCGACTTCCCTTAAATTTTAAATAATCTGTTTACCGGATAAAAACTGTTTTATAACAAAGGTATCGCCATAATGCCTAAAAAATTAAGTTAAGGCCATATTTAATTTAAAAAAATAACCTCAAAATTTTTGACACATTTTGTAATTAAAATATATATTTTTAAATAATACGGAATGTACAATTTTTTTATTTAAAATTTAAAAATTAACCACAGCTTTATTTATAAAATCAAAAAAACAAAATGTACTAATATATTAGTACTGTCATGTACAATAAAAAACTAAAAATTTACATTATACAGGATCACTTAAATATTTAAAAAGTTATTTTTTTTATTTGGTCATAGCCTTGACCTAATTTTTTTAGGCAACCCTATGGTAATACCATTGGTTAAATACTATATTTATTAAAAAATAGTTTTTATTCGGTAAACAGGGCCGTTTCTACTAGGGCGCAACGCTGCGGGGGCGGAAAATTTTGAAAAAAGCGCTAAAAAACTTTTAAAATAAAGGGCGGTATTTAGAAAATAAAGTTTGGACCTTTATTAAAAAAAAAAATTATACCTCAATTTACATTTTCTTCTAGGAGCGGCTAATATTTTTTTGCACCACGGCGCATGTAACTCTAGAAACTGCCCTGGGTGAAGGTTGCTTGCTCTTCGGATCTTAGACTATATAAGAGCCATTTTCTTGTCTTGGAGTTTTATTAACAATATTCTTTACCTTGTAACTTTGTTTTCTTTTCCTACAGATTTAAAGTTTCTTCCACCCTAAATTTATAAAAATATATATAAAACGATTTTTCTTTCTATTTGCTACAATAATCCTGACTTTAACATTCTTTTTTAAATTAATCAATAAAAAATATAATATTTAACAAAAAAACATAGGAAAACTATACGTTTACGGCAGAGCAAAATGAACAAAGGTTAAGTTAAATATTATTCAGCGGTTTTTATTAGTTTTTAAAACCAAAACCACCGGACGGCGGCATTTACCAATAAAATTAGTAAAAACCGCCGACAATGCCAAATAAATTTGAATATTCGGCGGGTTTTATACGAATAAATAGGTAAAACCGCCGGACAGCGCCATGTTAGCCAGTGCCATAACGTATGTCCTAAAAGTTTTGGCACAAAACTCATTGTCCTTAATTTTAACAAAAACAAAATAATATCAAGTTGCCTTTGAAAACAAAAGTTTATTTACTTTATTTACTGTCAGTTGAGATTTATTTATTTTGAAGTTTTCGCTTTAAGATGCCGTATAAATTACAAATAAGAAAAAGTATTTACAAGTTAGTTGGGCGGATACCCAAAGCTGAAATCTGTCGAATATCCCAGAATGAAAACATTTCACGCAGAACCATTTATAGAACAAAAGCGGAGTGTGACCAGGGAATACCATGTCTGAATCTCCCAAAAAGTTGCATTTACCGCACAGAGGTCAGAGAGATTGGTGAGAAGAGCAAAAAACCAGATTGGAATGTCAACGAGGAGACTGGCTAGGCAATACAGATCTTCTAGGAGTACGATATCGTTGGAATTGAGGAGGAATGGTCTTAAATATCGAAAGAGACGTAAGTGCCCCAAATACTCTCAAGCGCAGCTTCTTCGTATACCAAGATGTTGTCGTCAACTGAGGCGGGTACATTTTGCCAATGAAAAAATTATTATTTTAGATGACGAAAAGTATTTCACTTTGAGTAATTCTGAAATGAAGGGAAACGATGGATTTTATACGGACAACGTAGAGGAATGCCCTGACAATGTTAGATACAAACATAAGGCGAAATTTGCAGATAAAATCCTTGTCTGGTGCGCAATTTCTAACAGGGGTGTATCCCGACCTTTTGTGGGAAGAGTGAGGGGTGAAGCTTTGAATAGTCAGAGCTATATTGATAACTGCCTTTCCAAATTGCTTCAGTTTGTCCGCGAACATCATGCTAATGACGATATCATGTTTTGGCCAGACCTAGCATCATGCCATTACTCAAGAGATACCCCAAACTGCCTTCGACAACACCACATACCTTTTGTTCCCAAAAACGATAATCCTCCAAACTTGCCGCAGGCTCGCCCAATAGAGGATTTTTAAGCTGTACTGTCTAGAAAGGTTTATCATGGAGGCTGGGAAGCACAAGATAAGGAACAATTAAGACGGCGAATTTACGAGAAATTAAGAGAAATTGAACTGAATTCCGTCCAGGACCTCATGAGAGACATTCGAAGAAATTTGCGTGTGGTAGAGCAGAATGGGCCACTCCACATAATTCGATAGTATAGTTTAGTTAAGTATTGAGTTGTAATTTATGATAACTAGTTAGTGTTTAAATAAATTTCTTCATTAAAAAAAAACCGATAAATATTATGTGCCAAAACTTTTAGGACCTACGTTAAATCAAAAACAAAATATTGGAGGTTAGAGTTCTAAGCAATTTAATAACTTAACAGTTAAAAGATTTACTTTTTACTTTACTTATAATACCCACAAACTCTTTAGGATAAAAAATAGCGGTTTTATTAAACATCCTAATTTAAGTTCCACCATATTCTATTTTAAATAATAAGTATCAAA
The DNA here is from genome assembly GCA_014170235.1 of Listronotus bonariensis. Lineage (NCBI taxonomy): Eukaryota > Metazoa > Arthropoda > Insecta > Coleoptera > Curculionidae > Listronotus > Listronotus bonariensis. The sequence goes on from JACEGR010001168.1 coordinate 138,071, forward strand.
AAACCCTATTTAATCCCAAAAGTATTTTTCCTTTTAAAAATATAATATGTGTTTATACAAATTCTGTCAAAGTGTCAGTAGCCAAATCATACGATGATAAATATGAAACAAAAAAAAAGTAATTTTTAATGTTATATTTCTAATAAAAAATGTAAACAAAAATTAATAAAAAGCATGTTTTTAATTTATAATTAACCAGAAAAAGAAAAAACAAGCCTAATGATCCAGACATAAAAAAATAACTAAGATGAAAAATAAATTTTTGTTTTTGTTCTTTTTTTTAAGGCATTCTCTGCATATATTATCGTTTGTTTTCTTCGGATGCTATTTCTATTAAAGCAGTTTTTAGCATAGACCTAAAAAACAGAAGTAAAAACAAATTAGTTTTCATGAACAGGCACACTCCAAACGTTTTGCCTAAAATAGTAAAAATAATAGAATAAACAATACGTTTTTCTTAAGACTAATTTCTTTTGTCATGAACTATTTTCTAAAAAGAAACGATTTCAGAGATATGTTTGCAGTTAAAATAAATTACAAAAATGGAGATAAGTAAATAAATTAATTTTTGCATGAAACCAGTTTAACGAAAAGTCCACAGAAAATTGAGTTTACATGTCGCCAGTATGGAATGATAAAAGATAAAAACAAATTACATTTGCTTATTGTTGCATCTGGCATAGAATGCTATTTTTGGTTTGTAATGACTAAGCGTCGTTAAAAATTAAAATTAAAAGGAATAAGATGTAAGTCAAGTCATAATATCTACAGTAATGCAGCATCCAAAAAAGAATCTGTTAAATGTATTTGGTGCCTTAAAAATATTTTAGTTCGTAGTAATTTTTTAAAATGTATGTTTCATAGCGTCATTTACTGGACAAGAACAAAACTGTCCTAACACTTTTATTTATAAATAATTTTAGCAAGAAATTATAAAACTCCACAGTTCTTTCATTAGTCATTAAAAAATACTGCAACTCTTAAATATCTTTAAAACCGCTAAAGCTATATTTACCAAATGTGGTACCTGAAAGGGATAGGACATAAAAATTTAATAGTAATATCGGCACCGTAGCCAGATTTCTCTATTTTGTGCAGCACGTATTTTCTTTTTACTGAAATGTCCAATTTATTTTTATTGTAATAAATTGCCCAGGCTAAATTTAATAAGTTCACAAATTTTCAAAATTTAAATTTTACCAGCTGCTAAGATACGATATAACACCACATTTTGGTTAAAAACTTCAAATGTGCTCAAATATATCTAAAACCACTTAAGCTGCATTTACAAATTTTGGCATGTAAGTGTTTCTGGGCAAGTAGAATTTAATAGTGGTACTGTCATTGTTGCCAGATTTTTTAGTTTTGCTCTACATGTTATATTTTTTATATTTTAAATGAAGTGTCCTATTTGTTTAAATTGCAATAAAAGAAACGTGCCTACTTTAGTAAGATATCAAATTTTCAAAATTAAATCTTTACCAGTTGCAAAGATATGACAACACTGCATTTCCATTAAAATTTGGCCACAATGCTGATATCAATGATCAATTAGGCATTAAAAAAAAAAACCCTAAACACCAATTTTTTTTTATTATAGCTTGAGCGGTTTTAAATATATTTAGGCCCTAAATTACTTCTTGCTAAAAGTGTAGTATATCGTATCTTAAAAACTGAGAGAGAGACAAAATTTTAGAAATTTAAAAAGTTAATAAATGTAATTCGTCCAATTTAATGCATAAAATATAAATGAGTCATTTTATTTAAAAAACTGAAAAAAATACGTGTAGCACAAAACTGGAAAATCTGGCAACAGTGTCGCTATTACTATTTAATTCCACATATCCAAAACACCTGGGAGACCAAATTTGGTAAATATAACTTTAACGGTTTTAAAAATATTTAAAAGTTAAAAAAAACTCTTTACTAACCCAGTATGTAATTATACCCGTAAACAAATGTTTTAATGTACCTTGGTTTATATTTCCCAAAATTGTTCAATACTGCTCAGAAAGGTCAAATTATTTTGTTCTATTTTACTACCCCACTTTTTGTATATTTAAAGGCATTGTGTAGTTTTACTTGCTTCTACTTTTAAAATGCAAGAGATGCAAATAAGAAAAAAAGTATATAATTTATTTTTACAATACTTGATGCGTAAAAATATTTTAAAACTCTCCTTATAAAATTTGTGAGCCTTACTGCGAAAATAAAGTTGTTTTTTTTTTCGTGAATTACATATTTTATTTTTTAAACAAAGAGCAAAAGGTAAATCTTAAGTATGCATACGAAATCTCAATGCCAATTTTACTCGTAGAAATATCTTAAAAAAAAGATCGTGACTGACTGTTTTATTGCTCAATAAAAACAGAACGTGGTTTAGAATGTCAAAGTTCCATTACCCTTAAGTGCTGAAAAAATTGAATAACCTAAATCTGTAAAAAACGAAAATAATATTTGATGACATAGTTTTTGATATTTTTAAATAAAAATGTAAAAACATAACCCGTACAAATAATAAAAATTATATTCGGATTAAAACTTAACAGTTCTTTGTATCTACTAACAATTCACACTCTAACAAACCAAAACTTTTAATTTATACTGTAAATTTGCCTATAAAAGTTATTATAAACTTCTGTATAAAAGCACATAACAGATATAACTCTTGGTAATTATCAGCTATGGGACCTGGCTTACCCTTTTTAAAAACATAAATTATTCCTTAAAGAAACAGTTCATAGTGCTGTAACTGCTCAACCCAAAAATTATTTAAAAAGGATGCATTTCTTATTGCAAAAAAATAGAGTAGGCTCTAATTTTCTACGCTTGTTCTTTACCTTAAGAATTTCGAAAACTCTTTCAAGATACAAAATATCGGTGTTATTAAAGGTTTCAATTTATGATAACCCAATCATACTTCCTTTCTTTTTATACGTATTTTCAAACTTTATTTACTTAAAAGAATTTTTTCTATTCAACAATTAAAACAAAAATACGTTGATATTATACAGCAAGTTTTGGCAGTCAGTGTTTATGTTATAGCCACATCATATTATTACAAAAATCATAAACAGGACAAAATTTGTCCTGCTTTAAAATTATCTATTTTATAAAAGATGTTAAAGGCATGTTTATAATAAATATTAACCAAGATATGGAAACAAGCCTAATGATCCAGACAAACAAAAATAACTGAGAACAGAAATTTTAATTTTTATTTGTGCTCTTTTTTTAAGGCATAATCGGAATATTTTATCTTCTGTCTTTTATTTTCTTTGGATGCTATTTTTATTAAAGTAATATTTAGCATAAAGCAGTAGTTTTTAGAGACAAAATAACTTTTATACACTTTAAACGTTTTTTTATAGTGAAGTAAAAACTACGTCTCTCCCAAAACTAATTTGTATTTGTCACATTTTTTTTCAAAACGACGCGATCTTTAAAAATATGTTTTTAGTTTTAAGACATTACGCAAATAATAGTAATTTATGTAACAAGTGCATAAAGTTATACTCCTTTTTCTAAAGGGAAGTTTCGCAGCACGAGCCGTTAGGCAAGTGCGGCAATCCCATGGGTAAAAAAAGGCACTTTATGTATGTGTTATATACTATATTTTTCTACGACCGTATAAAAATTTACCAAATTACCAGTTTGTACATATTTTATTTATATAAACTCTTAGTTTTAATTTTTCCAATACAGCCATTATATTGCAGCAAAATATCACAGCCTCATTATTTTTAAAAGACAATTATCCTCTTCATAACTATGTCGTGATTTAATTTTAGAAAATTGTATGTACTTACTTTTTGTAGAAATAATACTTAAACAATGTAAATTCTTTTTAATTTTTTAGTCATCTAAATTTATTGTTACTATTAATTTTAATTAATTTTTATTAAATTTATTCGCGAAATGTCAAATTTTAAAACTGGTGACTCATGAAGTAAAAAATATATTGACGAAATCAAAGGTAACTTGACCGTTTGGTTCAGTTGATGTTGCGTTTTCTGTTAAATTGCATCAATTGATATTTAAATTTATTGTAGTAGACATAAAAACAAAATTTAAAGTGTAAAGAAAAGCTTTAAAATCTTAAAAAAGTTACTTTTTTAACACTTTATGTAGTGTACTAAAATGGAGTACTTTATTTTCATGTTAACGATTTAAGAACCTGAATTTTTTAAACGGTCGTTGAAAAAGTAAATTAAATTTTGCTTGAAACCAGTTTAACAAATAGACCACAAAAACTAGGTTAACATGTCGCCATTATGAAATGCTAGAAGGTAAAAAAATAAATAGATAAGCTTATTATTGCATCTGGCATAGAATACTTTTCTTTTTGTAATGACTCGGTGTCGTTTAAAATTAAAATAAGTAACAAGATGCAAGTCATAATATCTACTACAATTTTTTTTTATTACAACTAGGAAACTATACAGAGAATCAAAAATGGTTTGATATATATAAAACTGTGAAAGATATTTTTAAGTGTCTTTAAATAACCTGTTTTAGTTCCTAATAATATTTAAACATGTATATTAAACAGCTTTACTTTCTGAACAAGACAAATACTGTCCTAAAACCATTATTTCTAAATAATTTTGGGGCCAAATTATAAAACTGCTTTTTTTTTCTGTTATTATACCTATTTTAAATATGTTAATATGCCTAGTTAACATTTCCTTAAAATTTCAAATATTAAATACTTTTATTTAATTTTACTAACTTCTTGGAAACGTAAATAAATAAAATGTATTTCTACTTGGTTTTACGTTAAAAATGTGGAAAGTACAAATAGAAATAAAAATTAATTTAATTAAAAAATTCATAATTAAGATCCTAAGTAGTTAATTTTTTTAAATATTTTGCCAAAATAAAGTAATAAACATTTGTAAGACCTATTGCTATACCAAAATTATTTTCTTTTTAGTAGTGTACAGGGTATTTTATTTTGGTTGAAATTGCGGGGTTTCTAAGTTATTACTAGAGATAGTAATTTTGCAAACCTGAGCTACTTTTTCTGTAAAATAAATGATAACATAAACAAAGCAGTAATAGCTATCTTAGTTTCTAAGCTACACAGGGCCGGACTTAGAGGTGTGGGGGCCCTGGGGCAATCTTCCTGTGGGGGCCCCTGAAAGTAAAAGTATGTAAAATATTGTACTAAAAAAATATTTATAATTTGAAGAGCAAAAAAAGTCTCATCAATTAATCTCTTACTTTTCTCTACTTTTTTCAAAGACCCGTAAATTCCTTGTGGGGTAGAATGCGGCGTAGTCAGAATTTTTATAAATATTATTGTTTAAAATACTGATTAAAGAAGGAGGTTTTTAAATGAAATACCCTGTGTATGTCACAAAATTAATTTGTTTTTAATAGGTCATTCAAGAATATATAAACTATGGATGTATTTTTATAAACAACGAGAAAATTTTCAATTTTTATAATTTACTAAGTTGCGGTAGACCATGCAAACATATCAAGTTAAAATTTTTTTCGATTGACCTGATTTTTACGTTTTTTAAATTGGATTTTGCTAATTAACCTATTAATGTTGTGTTTTTTATTACGTTAATCCAGGTAGGAAGGTCCTTGGGCAAAATTAATTCTTTTGTTGGAGGACCATTTCATTCTAATAGTTTAATTTTTATATTTAATAACTAATGCTGAAAGTATCACAGTCAAGTGCGGAAAAGGCACTTTCGTCACGTGTTGGGAGCGCTGTTTCTTCTACAAGCGTAAGGAAAACATAAAAACAAAATTTTATTATTATTTTTTTTATTTTAACACAATGCTACCTAATGTACTGTTGTTTTGTTGTAAAAATATTGGTATTGGCGGAATAGGTTTAAATATGAACACTTTGCTGAATTATTTAATACAAAGGCAGTTTTCTCTTGGGTTATTTTCACATTTTTGTAATTTTGGGGTCCCGGTATAAAATAAAATGTATTTTTAAAGCAAAAGCATTTACCATACTTTTTAAGCATAAAAATGTTTGGTACATTGGTGCTATTGTAAAGTCCACCAGTGGACATACTGTATAAGCTCGATAAAGATATATATGTATTGGTAATTTTCTACTATGCTAATTGGCTTACATATTGTTACAAATTCGGCTAGAATGGGTCTTAATAATATTATTAAGTTTTAAATAAAATGTTGCCCCTGGCAAACTAAGAAAGGCAAATGTCTTACGAAGATATCATTTTAAGGAGTCCTAACTGGTATTTATCATATTAAAAAATTATTTTATTGTACCAAGTAATATAAAAGTTATTAAAAAAAATATTTTCAGTGGCGTTATATAAACTTGTCACATTATTTTTATGTATTTTCTATGAATTCGAGAGATTGCCAACATATTCTTAGACAACCTGCATAAAGTCAATTATTAGGAAAAAATATATCTGATAGAGGCATTTCATCAACTTAAAAGGAACCAGCGTGACATACTATAAAATTTATAATATATTTTTATTTCTTTTTCAAAAACTAATATTCTGTTGGTCAATAACCTTTTATCTTTAACGTTATGAAGGCCCCGTGGAAAATCACAAGAAATATAAAAATCTGTCATTTCTAAGTAACAAAGAAGTCAAAGACAACCATAAACTTTGCTTTTAACTCTATTTGGGGTCATAAGTGATGACTGCAGGGTGATATAAAAAATATTGCATTTTTAGTTACCGTTTGTATCTCACTTGACTAACAAATTTGTTAAAATTAAAATTAATTTTGTCTTTTTAACCGACTTAGAAAGAAGAAGGTTATAAATTCGCCTGCCCGTATGTTTTTTTAAATTAATTTTTAAGTCATTGCGAACCAGAGTTGGGTAGTATTCGAATACTCGGTATTTTGAATAGTATTCAGAATGCATTCGGCTGGTATTTAAATACTATTCGAATACATCTATTTGTTTGGTATTCGGTATTCGGCCAAATACTTTTTGGTAGTACTCGGTATTCTGAATACTGAATATCGTTTTTGAATATTCTGGTATTCGAATACTGGTCTTCGAATACCGGTATTCGAATACTAATATTTAAATACCGGTATTTAAATCTTGGTTTTCATATAGCAGATTGCAGTATTCAAATCATTTAATTCAAATTCTGATTTTAAAAACTGTTTGATGACCTTTTAGAGGGGGAAATATAAGTTTGTATTTTTTAAACAGATCAAGCAGATTTTTACAATTACTTTTTATCAATGCATGTAGATATTTTTGGGAAATTTGGGAGACGTCTTCTATGCTTTAAATGACAAATTTTAACGTACAAAAAAAACAATTTTTGTCAGTGTCATCCGTTAGGGATTTACTGCAAATATTTTTTAAGAAAAACACACGCAACTAAAAAAATAATAATAAAAAAAGGAGTGAGGGTGTTGTTGCTTTAAGATTTTTTTTTAAACAAAGAACCCTTTTTGTGTTTTGAAATATTGCTCTTAGTATTCATGAATATCCAATCCTGGTATTCATGAAAACTGAGTATTATAATACTTTTTTCTTGGTATTCGAATATATTCAGTATTCGAATACTTTTTTACGGTATTCGTATTCGTATTCGAATACCGAATTTCAGTACTCGGCCCAACTCTATTGCTAATGATAAGCAATGACCAATAATGAAACACAGGTGGCGAAGATGTTGTAGAAGCTAACATACCAGCCTCTCACCGCAGAGACCCGGGTTCGAATCTCGATTTCTTACGCCAGTTTTTTAAAAGCTTGTCACCTCACAGATGGTAGTGGCAAAGCCTCCGTGTAGTATTTTGCCAACCCTAGGTAGTAGTTATTTAATAATAACGTGGTGCTGTGAAATGTAAAAACCGCATGTTTCAGTGCTTTAATAAAGTTGACGGAACAGGGTAAAAGATGGGTTAAACATTCAATAACCTGGTACTCACAGTACTCTGGTATTAAGGCATAAGCCTTTGTAAGATGTCACAAAGATAAAAACAAATATATATTTTTACTTGTGGAGATAACCTTTTGTGCCAAATTAAAAAAAAATGTACATTCTGAGCAGAAATAATGACTGATAATAGGTAACTAGGTATACTCTGCACTAGAGCTGTTGGCTGTTTCGTCATACCTTGTTGTTCTCTTTATGCCGTTTAAACTGAGAATTACAAAAAAATACGTCCTTCCCAATAATTGTCTAAGCTTATGCGTACAGGTCATCCTGTATACACGCTTAGCTTATTAAAAACGTTCATAGGCATATTAAACAACAAAGCTGGACAAACACGTCACCTTGTTTACATAAAGGCATTCTTTGTTTAATCTTTCCCTGTTAGTGTTCTACATGCATTAGTCCTTTTTCTTTGCACGCATTGCCTTGAATCTTTTTGTTTGGACGAACGTGTATGAAAAAATATCTTGGTTGTCTGCTGTTCGGTTGCAAACGTATGTAATATTGCTTATTTTTTTCATTACTTAAACGTTTAATTAAATATACAGGGTCACCCAGCTCTATTTATACGCAAAATTACATCGACTCTGTACAAGATACAAAAATAAAATTAAAATTTAAACTGTGTATTTAGATACGCTCTTTTTATTGACAGTACTAGTTATTATACAAGCTGTCCGAAAAACATTATTTTTATTGTCACGTAGGTTTTTTTAGAGGAAGACCCTATATATTTTAAAAATTTTGTCTCTGTATTAAATTCTACTTTTAAAACGTAAAACACTATAGGTCAATTATTACTGAGATTTTGAGATCTCAGCAGTATGCTGATATACTCGTTAACGATTAAAAGTAAAGACAGAAAACAATATTTTGGTTCTTAATATGTTTTAATAATTCTGTCGTTGTCAGAGTGAAAAATACTAAAATATCATTTCATTATTTGGCTTCTATTTTAGGAACTAGTAACAGGTATGTCAGCAATTTACTTTATTTTAGACACATATTTACTCAATTTTACTAAACAAACATCAGTACGTCAGCTATGACTGGTGTTTAGGTAAAGTAAGTAAATATTATCTATGATATAGATCGGTATAAACAAAAAGCCGACCTACCTATTGGTACTTCTTACAATAAAAGGTAATTAGTTACATGTTACTATATTATTTGTTACTCTGACAGTAACTAATTTTTAATGATAAAAACCAAAATATATATTTTTTTATTCTTTCAATTGTTAACGAGTAAATCAGCATAGTGTTAAATCTCAAAAACCAGCAATAATTGACTTATAGTGTGTAATACATTTTGATGTTAAATTTATTACAGTACAGAGTCAAAATTTGTAAAAATATACATATAAATATATTAAATGGTACTGTCAATAAAAAAAGTGTATCCAAATAAACATTTCGAGCGACTCTATTTCGTAAATAAATGGACTTGGAATACCCTGTATAAATTATACTTACCTCATATTTAGGTATCGCAGTTCATTTTTTACAATGATCTACCTTTTATTTTAAACCAAGAAATACTTCTTTTATGTTTTTAAAACACTTTGTTATTAAAGTTTTTAAACCTTTATTTTTTATAATATATATATTTTTTTCATGTTATAAAAAATGTTTTAAGAATAAGGATTTTTTTACCGTAAAAAATTTAAGCAAATCCCAATCTTGCACCAAAATAAAACTTTTTTAATGCTGATTTTGTTTCAGGTATATTTTTTCACTCGCCCTTGCCGACCTTTTGGTGATAATAACGAGCGTACCATTTACATCAGTAATTTACACTTTGGAATCCTGGCAGTGGGGAGAACTAATCTGCAAGATTTCCGAAACAGCAAAAGATATTTCGATTGGTGTGTCAGTATTCACACTTACCGCTCTGTCAGCAGATAGATTTTTTGCAATTGTCGACCCACTTAAAAATTTCATACCGGTGGTAAGTAAATTTTAAATTTATATTTTATTGATATTCAGTGCATTTCATTTAAAACGTGCTACCCCGTATAGGACTGTTAATTGTACTATAATAAAAAAAATGCTAAATTAGTTTTTGGTATATTAAGGCGGACATTTTATAATAAAATTTACTTGTCCAAACTTATCCAACACAAACGACATTCAAAAATAAAAAGGAATACTTATACCGGGTGTCAACGAATCTATTAGACAAGCTATAACTTTTAGAGTATTAGTCGCATCAATATGCGGCTTGTGATAAGGAAAGCAGAGTTTTCGCATATTTTTCACTTATGTTTCCAAATATAAATTCTTAAATGAAACACCCCGGACATTTTACCTTTTTAAATTTGTGAGACAAATTTTATAAATATAGTTTTGACGTTTTTAAAAGTTTTTACGCTTATTTATTTTTTTTTTTTTGAAACTAATTTGTAATATTGCATCCAGGTATTCTTTACTTATGACTTTATTTTTAATCTGATCGCAAATAATTTAATATGTTTTTATTCGTTAAAAAGTAATTTATTTGAAAAGTGCTTGTAGTAAATGAGTTGTCATTTAAAAATAATAATTATACTCAAAAATGCCAATTTGCCAAATAGTGTTATTCCCATCTTTTGTACTAGTCACTAAAACTTTGTAATTTTATTTTTCTAACATCAGCTATTTTAACTAGATTAAATTGCGTTTAATTATGGCCACTTAAATGCAATATTAAAAATGACTAAAAAAAATAGGTTAGCTTAAACACTTTTTAAGATGTAACAGTGACATGACTTAGAATTGTCTCAGGAATCCAAAAAACAAAAAATATGCAGGGTGTTCCATTTAAAAATTTAAAATTGGAGCCGTTTTTCGTTAAACAGAAAGTGCCTGAAAAGTTAAAATATGCGTAAACTCTCCTCTGCTCATACCATTTACCCAGTGACGTAGCTAGGGCAGCAGGGGCCCTGGGACACAAAAGTAAAGTGGGGCCCTTAAAAATTTGAAAATTTGAGGAACAAAAAAAGGTCCTCCACACTTTTTAAGTTTCTTTTACTTTCATCTTATCTATCTTTATACTTAGGAACACACCATAAAATTTAAAGAGCAAAAAAAGTAATTCCCTTCATTTTTTAATCCCAATAATTTTCAGTATTTCTGTTCTAAGACCAAGAGCCCTTTTCAACTCCAAGTGCCCCCCTAAGTTTGGGGGCCCTGTGACACAACCCCGCCTAGCCCCATAATAGCTACGCCACTGCATTTACCTATACCAAGTCTCGCTTAAATATGCCTAATTCTCTAGTAGTTATGGCTTGTCTAATAAATTGGTTGACCCCCGGTATAAAAGCGTTTCAAATTCTTTTTGAAAAATTTTTAGTTTTTTAAAATCGGTTTTGGAGTTTCCGAAAAATCATTTTCCAAGTAGCGTTTGTTGCTTATCCCTATAACATTTTTATTTTAAAAATATTAAAATAAATTTTGGTACTTGGGTATATCACAGAAATGTGTATTGTTTTACAAGACACCTAATATAAATATTTTAGGTTATTTAAAAAAAAAAGACATTTTTAGTACAATAGCGTTGCTTTTGCTATTTTTTTGACATTTTATTACTAAACACTTTTTATTTATAACGAAAGTCCCATGAATAAATTTATCCAACACTTACATATAATATCTACATAATTGATCAGATTTGAGGATATAAAGTGTATTAGTCACTAGTGAGCTAAAGTACCCCTTAGCTCACTAGTAAATTATAGACAATACAAAATTTTGTTGCTGGTGTTGACAATGACAAGTAACAAATAATGGATGACGTTTTCAAATTATTTTCGATATTAAAAACGATTTATACGAAAGTGTTGGATAAAATTTTGTATTAGACACGTGAGTTATTACATATAAGTCACTTAAGAAAATTACTTAAACTTTTCTTGCGTGACTTATATGTAATATAACTCACTTATCTAATAAATAACCATAATACAAAAATTTTAAACCAAGTTGTCGTAAAAAATACATAGTCACATTTATTTTTCCGTAAGTCTTTGGTCCAAAGTTAAAAGTTTTGTCATTTTTTTGCACTCCATGTCAAATATTTAAAGTTTATTTTAAGCGTAAGAAGTTGCATAAATATGTAAAGGGTGTTTTTTTTGGTTAGGGTAATAGGGTATGGGCTAAAAGGTAGGTATAGATACAAAAATTAAGATACTTTTCCCCTTTTCTGTTTTAGTTTATAGTTTAATGGCGCCAAAAGATCTGCGCCTACTTATATTAAAAGTATCACTACTAAAAAAAGGTTTAAGAAAATACCACATTAAGTACATCTTTATTAGTTTAAAAAATATGACCATTTAATTCGGGTATTAGGTTAGTTTTTAAATTTCCGCCATTTTGTTGTGGGTAAAATTATTGACTTTATATTCTAGGGTTATTAAGTACCCGCTAAAATCTTTTAAATAATGTGCCACAAGATTCTCCCCTCCATTCATTTTCTTTCCCAAGATAGCGCATGGAAGCCATCTTAATTTTTGTTCTGTCAATTTAACTCTTAAATATAGTATTTGGACATGAATTATATATTCCACAGCTTTAACTATTTATATTGGTCCATTTAAAAAATAATAGAGGCAATAAAGAAATGCTATGTTTAATTTTTTATATAATTAGCTTAAGTTTTTTTTTGCGCAATTAAAAAACAACTTGTGTAAATTATAATAATATTTAGCTAATACAAAAAGTAAAGATTTATTTACACAGTTACCTTATAACCTAATATTTTATAAAATATAATACATATTTTAATTTAGGACAAAAACATTTAAGAAGCAGCGTTATCATCATTCGTTATTTATATTAAGAATTCTTATAGCAGATTTTTTTGCTAAAGGTTACGTAAAAAAATGTAAATAAAGGTATTTTATTATGAAAGCTCTGACCTTTATTTGTTTTGATGCTATAAAAGATAAATTTATTTCTTTACCTTTAGGATTCCGAATTCGCAAAAATTAGTTTGAGAAGATATATTTTATTTGAGAAACCTAAATAAATACAATTATAAGTTTTTAATATAATAGAAAAACATAAAGTCTAAATATACATAAAAGATATAAATAAAAATTGCTTTTAATGGAACTAACACACCAATATTCGTAGCACACCAAGAAGGTGACGGTCTTTGTTACAAAATATTTTAAAAATATGTTCTTATGGCCAAAGGTGCATTGGAAGCATATCATAAAATTATAAGAAAACTTACATGGTGTTAATTAAATAATCCATACCAATATTAGAATTTTTGGACAATTTACCCTGTATATAAGCCTGTTTTAAATTTTCACAAATAAAAGTAATGTAAATTATCAGCAATCTCTAAACCAGAAGTTTAAGGTTTTTAAGATATTTAAGAGCTTTGGCTAATTCATAGGGATGTTAATATTTAAATAAAACCTAATATTCTTACTTTTAAATTTTTATATTTTCTCACTTTGCTACTATGGACACCTAAACCTCAACAACATTTCAATTTTTTACTAAATGGAACATCTTGTATATTATTTTATTTCTAAATTCTAAAAAATATATTAATTTATTAACCATGTGGGGAGGTGAATGGGAGTTTAAATGCCTGCAGTGTGACCTCCTCGAGTAGTGGCCTTTACAAAATGGTAATCCAGCTATAAAACGTTGGGGAAAATACAACAGTGTTTTTATTTGTCCTCATTTCGCTATAATACTTTAATTTTTTTTTTCTAAAGGGTGCTATAAACCAAACTATTTTTAAAACTTTTTGGTTTGCTAGAAAATCGTGACCTATTTTTATTCCGAAAATTTAAAAATTAAGTAATAAATACAGTGTTTCATTTAAACTAAGTAAATAATTTAAATTAAGTTAACCAATATTAAATATAAGTTTGTGAACACCCTGTATAATTAAGGTAAAAAAACTAAAATCTATTTAATGGCACAGAGTATATTTTAACAAATTACATAGAACGATATACATTGTTAAAAATGAGTAAGGAAGGTTTTATTAAAAATTTGTTTTTGTCAGGAATTAATTTTAAATTCGTTAATATCCTTAAAACCTTACATGTTTAATATGGGGATCGCTGATAAAACTTTGATGATATAATTTTTATCCATATAATCTAAATATAGGCTTATATACAGGGTGTTTGATAAAATACTTTATTATGAATCCTTTTTTTACATCTTATATAATTCCTTATGTGTTTATGAATTACTTTTAATGCACCTATGTTGGAATAATAATATAAGCAATTTTTATCAAAGCTTGCATTACATATAGACCAGGGTAGATAATTTTGGATACGAAAAAAATATTATAGTGGGTTAAAAGTCATTGTAAAAGGTAAAAAATATAATGAAAATTAAAGGAAAAATAAATTTCTGACGATTTGAGATCGGGAAGGGGTAGGGGGAGTTTAAGGGAAAAAATGTTTTTTTTATTATTTTTCGGCAAAGCTACAAGTCCTAAGAAAAAAAGGTAAAGGTCAATGTTGTAGGTCTACAAATTTTCCATTTACATTTTTTTTACTTAATCTTAAAATTTATGTAAAAATTTTAATAAGCCATATTTAGTTTTTTATTTTTATTATTTATAAAAAAAAATTGGTAAAAACTTTCCTTGGTATGTCCCAAACAAATTGTAATTTTTTAAAATTAAAATATTTATTTTTCCAGCCTATTTTGACCTAACATCGAAAAAGCACCCTTAATTTTAATCGAAAATTCACGTGTCAAAATATCGACTTTTTAAAAAAATCGGTAGGCGTTTTGTTTGTTCAAATCTCTACTTTTTGATGGTGTAAAAGTGACATTACCATGGTAATTTTTTTAGAAAATGAAGTTCCATTGGACTAGTCAATTTGCGACAAAAGCCGTTTTTACCCTTAAAAACGCACCCCATTCCACTTTCCGACCTGTAATTTATTTTTCCTTACTTTTTGTATTTTTTCAATGGGTTTCATCCTTCTTTAATTTCTTTTTGATTTCAAAAATTATCGACCCTGGTCTAATAATGATTTTAAAAATATCAGATCCGAGGTTTTTGCATTTTCTGAGAACGTTTACCATTGTAATGTATACTTTTTTACACCCTTAAAAAGTAAAGATTTTAACGAACAAAACGACTACCTACTTTTTGGAAAATGCCAATATTTTGACACGTGAATTTTTGATTAAAAATAGGGGTACTTTTTCGATATTTAGTCAAAATAATGTAAAACAATTAGTATTTTAAACCCAAAAAATTACAGTGTTTTCGGGACATGCATGGGTACGTTTTTACCAAATTTTGTATAATTTTAAGGTAATGTAAAAAGAGCGTTAAAACAAAAGTTAAAGTCTTTTAATTGCTTACAACTTTGCCATTTAATTTTTTTCAATAGAACTTGTAGTTTTGCCGGAAATCGAAAAAACCGCATTTTTCACTTAAACCCCCCTCTCCCACTTTCCGACCTTGATTCGCCTGGAATTTATTTTTTCCTTAATTATTGTTAATCTCTCTACCTTTTTTCATGGGTTTTGTTCTACTATTTTTTTTTACTTTTTACGTTTTTTAAAGGCTATGGCACTAGTCTAATATACGTTGTTATAAATAAGTTATTAAAAAAAAGTTCTCATTTTTTAAATAGTGGTAGGTATCTGTTTTTTTTTTTTTAATATTGCAGTTGTCTTAAATTCTCAGTATATTTTTTTAATGTCCTTCGTACACACATAAATGGTCTTGTATAATATAATAATGCGTTCTTTAACAAAACATTAAAAGAACGTGCGTTTCATAATATTGTGAATGGTGAAAAAGATGTTAATAGTTAATCTACCCGAGTATTTTTTTACCCTTAACGTTTTATTTATAACCATTTAAATGTCCTATTTATTTATATTCCCGTGGCCATAAATAAAATAAACTTTATGATAAGAACACGTTTAAAACATTTTTCGGGGGCTCCTTTTGACGAGCCTACCACGAATATTCATACCGCCATATATGGAAGCGGCGCTTTATTACAGCCTATCAATGTCAAACGTTTCGAGTTTTGTACTGGCGAAAACCGTAATTTTTTGTCGGACAAGCTTGCCACAATGTTTTACGTGTAATTTTTAAATATTATGCCAAAAGTCGTAATGGTTACAGTCACGAGTAGTTATTTAAAAATAACGACCGTGGTGGCACTACCTCGTTGTCTAAAAATGCTGTGAAATGTAAAAAAAAACTGCATGTTTCAGTGCTTGGATAACGTTGACGGAACACGACAATAATGGGTTAAACATCCAGTAACCCGGCACTCACAGTACACTGGTATTTAGGCATAAGCCTTCGTGAGATGACATAAAGATAAAAAAAAACGTAACCCGTCTAGTTTAATAACTGAAACATGTGTTAAAGCCTTATGGTTTCATGACTGTAACCCTTATTATTTGCGGCAAAATGTTTAAATAATACATGTAAAAATAACAAAAAGAAAAACAAAAAAAATGACTCGTTTGCCGAGTCTGACACACCAAACATTCGACATTGACAGACTGAATTAAAGCATCACTTTTATACTGGTTAAGCAAATTAGTATTGGCCAGTGAAGCAACAACAAGGGATGTATATTACTAAACCAATTAAAAAATTTTACATGAGCGTATTTAAGTTAGATGGTCTCTTTTCCTCATATTGCCTATGTGTTAAGTTATTTAGCTGATCCGGTTTATGGCGGTATAAATATTTCTGCTAGACTCATCAAAAGGAACCCCCCTAAAAAAATGTTTTAAAACTGTGCTATTGCTGGCCCAGGGACTATTATCAGTTAAAGCATTTTTAAGTGATATTAGGCAAAACTAAAAATATTATAATTCCTTTGATCTTATCATTTAATTTTTAAAATTTAAGGAACTACAATTCGAGTGACCATAAATCAAAACCTTGCAGTTATCATAGCTCTATAATATTTGTGATTACCATAATGCTCTGCGTCATTGATTAAAGTTATGGTTAGTAATTATACAGAAATCTACATATCTGTCTACGAAAATAAACATACCGTTAATCTATCGAGAATAGAATTGAAGATCAAGATATTATTTCTAATTGGAATAGTATGGCGGGGAGGCAAATAAAAATCACTATTGTATTTATCCTAACGTTTCGTGGCTGGATTGCCATACCAAGTGTCTATAAATAGGAATAAAGACATATTACGAAACTGTTTTGTCACATAAATCCAATATTTTACTACACCAAAAACACTTTTAAAATATATCGCTCGGCCGTTAACACTTATGAAGTCGGCCATAAGTTACTACGTATTATTTTTTAAATAAAATTTCTTAACATTAAATTGGTAAATAATAAAATATTAAAAATAAAAATATTTAAAAAAAATAAGTATACAAACACACATACACATACAAAACACAGGGTATGCTTCCTAAGCCTATTTTAGTAAAATAAGTCCAAATAAATATATTACCTAAACCTTCTAAGTTTTAAGCTACAGGGTGTTAAAATTTAAAAAAAATCGTTTTTTTATCATAACTTGAAAACTGTTGTAGATTTTTTTATCAAATTTGTCACAAACCTACTAATCACCAAGAGGATTTTTTCATCATAGAGCATTTTTAAATATTGTAAGCAGTGTCGTCCGTACGGGATAAATACTAATTTTTTTTTCATATGGTACGCCATTGCTTTGTCTAAAAATAAAAATAATTTTTCAAGTCCTTAATTATTTTGCAACAAATTTGACCTCTTAAATTTTTTCCTACTATGCACCGCTTTTTCATTAAAAACCTAAAACAGGGCAACAGCCTACTATTTTAAAATAATTTGGCTATACGAAAAATCCGTCAAAAACAGTTTTTATTTCTTTACGCGAAAACGGTTCATTCGACAAAGAGTGTTTATAAGGTTAAATTTGTTTTTAAAATAAATGCAAATTCTAAAAATTGTTTTTTTTAAAGCATTGGCGTATCATTTTTTTTTGAAAATTTTTCATTTTACATCCCGTACGGACACCACTGGTGAAAAAATTTAAAAACTTCCACATCAAAAAAGCCATTTGGTGTTTGGGAGTTTCCTGTTAAATTTCATAAAAATATCATAAAAAGTTTAAGAGTTATAATAAAAAGGGCATTTTTCTTAAAACTTTGACACCCTGTAGCTTAAAAGTTAAGAAGTTTAGGACATATGTTCATATGAACTTTTCTT
Organism: Listronotus bonariensis; assembly: GCA_014170235.1. Taxonomy (NCBI): domain Eukaryota; kingdom Metazoa; phylum Arthropoda; class Insecta; order Coleoptera; family Curculionidae; genus Listronotus; species Listronotus bonariensis. The sequence goes on from JACEGR010001168.1 coordinate 156,178, forward strand.
CCTAAAATCAGCTAAGAAATTATACCCTATATTTTTACATATCAATTTATTTACACCCTGTATAGAAACTGCCATTTTTTCAAGTATTTAGAGTAGTTTACCATTGCCAACTATTGACGCCACTTTCTGCAACAACAACTTTTTACACTTCCAATTAAAACAGGGGAACCGCAGGGTTCTGTTTTAGGGCTTACTCTATTTTTAAAAAACAGTGCATTTTTTAAAGACTCTTCCCTCTTTTATTTTTTAAACGGATCAATTTAAAAAGGATAAACTTTGGGATATGAAATTAATGCATAAACACTATATTTTAAAAAGAAATTACTAGATTAAAATTTAAATACGGCGGCTAGACGCCATTAAAAAAAAAATTATATGGAAAGGGGGTCTTGTGGCACATTCTTTTAAAGCTGTTGACAAGTTCTTTATAACTCCAGAAAATAAAGTCAATACCTTTACCTAAATACAAAATGGCGGTACTTTAAAAATTACCCTGGTACCTGATTTGGATGTGCATATCTCCAAAACTACTTAAGTTAGATGTACCTAATGCGGTGTTTTCTTAAAGCCCTTTAAAATATATTTTTATTGCTGATACTGGTGATAATAATAATAATTAGGGTAGAAAAAAAGAATATATTTTCTTAATAAAGCACCCTGTATATTAAATAACCATTAAAGAGATCTTTAAGAAAATAGCACATTAAATACATCTAACTTTATTAGTCTTAGAAATATGGCCATTCAAATCAGGTAGTTAGGAAATTCCGTCATTTTGTATTTGGTAAAGTTATTGACATTGAATTCTAGGAGTATAAAGTACTTGTCAGGAGCTTTAAAATTATTTGTCACAAGACCTTTTTTTCTATTTAGGGACGAGGTAGGGCATAAGTATAAAGAACTAGGCATTATTTTGCCAAGTCTTTATATAATAATTTTCATTATTACTGTACATCAAAACAAACACACTTTTACGAAAACAAATACATGTACATAATATTATATTAAATACAAAAATTCGCCCTAATTATTGCCGACTAAATTTTAGCAAAATAGGCAGCCAGGGAATTTATAAATGACTCTAATATAGAATAAATATAACTGTATTATGCTACAAAGGGAGACAAAAAAATGTAAATAATTTAATACAGCCATTTTCAACCCTTTTATCCATATTTTAATATTTTCTCTTTTCTTTGTTAATGGCTCAGATGCTAAGTCAGTTCGCCAGCTCTCTCCTTTCGCTCATAAGCTTTTCAGGCTTTGTTGGTGAAAAATCTTGATAATCAAGCTTCTGGCTCCCAAAATTTTTAGCAAAAGTTAAATTTGAATCTATAAAAATGCATAAGTTGTAGCTGTCAAACCAAGCGCTGCGACTTGTTTTGCGCATAACCGATCACTATCACCACTGATACTTCTCTTGGCATGCGCATCCATTCTTGGCCATTACGAATACACCATGTGCAGAACACCAAACGTAAAAACCTCAAATTATAGAAATATTCGCTCACAGAGCTTAGCTCTAGAAAAAGAAGCCATCAATTTAGCGTAAATCTTTTCTGGATCCCCGAGGGTATAAAACGCCCGTACAACTCCTCCAGTCACCACACCTATGTAAGCACTATGTGTAACAGCATAAATAAACATTTTGATTTGATTTGCTTAAGTATTGACGGCCTAGTAATTATTCCTCCGCCTTTCGTAATGCAATTTTTTTCTTAATTATATGCCCTTGATAAAGTGGTAGCCACGAAATGTTGGGATAAATACAATGGGGGTTTTTATGTGCCTGCCCTCATTCCGCTATACTACTCCAATTTGTTTTTAAAAAGGGTGCCATCAGTTAAACCATTATTTCTGCTATTTCGTAAACTGTTATTTAAAGTTGAATTAAAAAAATGTATAATAGAAGGATTTAGGAAAGTAACCTTTTCTAATAACTTTTATACAATTTAAGAAACATAAGTTATTCCTTACAAGAAATTTTTTAAAGTATATGAAAAAGTTACATTTTTATCAGTGTCGTCCTTGGGGAATTACCCTAAATATTTTACGTTTAGTTTTAAACATAATGTGATACCTTGACTTTTCTTTGTTTAATATCAAAGTCGGTCTATATAGGGTCACAACATTCGGCCATATTGCTTTGACGTTGTATAACGTCACATCTCCCGTTTATCGGCCATGTTGTTCAGTGCTCGAATGATCTTTTTTTTCATAAATTTAAAAGTTAAACCTGGCTAGCCAGACAAAGCTATTTGCTGTGTTATAAAATCGATTTAAATTAATAAAACATTATTTAAATACCTAAGTAACATTTCTTTTAACCTTTGTCGCCTTTAATAGGATCATTTACTATCTTTTTATCCAAGGTATTACTAAATTGTACTTGAGAGTATTTTTTATACAGGAGTCCGGAAAAGTATGGTGATAGCAAAGTCGGTCTATATAAGGTCGCGACATTCGGCCATATTTTACATACGTTATAAAGTTTATTGTATTAGTAGAACAACCGTTTACACAACAGTTTTTAATTGTTATTAAGTTGTAAATTCTTTTACTTTAAATAAAAAACATTTGGAATTACATATTTCAACAAATATCACTTCCAAAACAGTGCAAAATGAAATACGCAAATTCTAGACGCCACTGGATTGATATTCAGCTTTGATTTTTACCCAGTCTTGCCAACTTTTCTCCGAGAAGTGCCCTTCCTTGCGTCCCCAACCTCGAACCGCCTAAAAGTTGAGGATATGTCGCAATCTTATAAATATAAACTAACCGTGGTTTAATATATGGTTTTTGCGTTAACAATTTATATTACCTTATTATCAGGTTAATAAAATAGGAAAAAAATACCTAATATTATTTGTATTTATAAATATTTTAAAAATATTTTCCAAATTATTTAAATTTACACTTTATTGTTTAAAAATAATGACCTTAGCGACATATAAAGAGCTCAGAACCAGAGTGGTGTGGGTAAATATATATATATTACAATATATTTTTTTAAAGTTAAAAGAAATTTGTCAAATATTGTTAAATAAAAACTTATTTTACTTAGTATAGTGATTTTAAAACAATTTACGATGCACGTCATCAATCAGCTGCACCTGACATTTAATTATATAACATTAACAAAATAAAAATTTCGGCAAAAATTATTTAAATTGTGCCTTTTAATTAGTGTACTGAACACATATTACCGTCGTTATTTAACGCATCCAATACCAAAAATTTTGCTTCGAATAAAACCAAAAAAAAAACATTAATTCAAATTTTAATATCGTCATGTTGGTCAAATTGCTTCTTATCTTGCGACGTTTCCTTACTGTGTTCGACTACTTAAATGTTCTGTCTCTTCGTGTTGTTTTTTGTGTATTACGGACTTTAAAAATAAGTGTTCAGTTTAAAGAATTTTATAAAATTAGAGGTATTAAATTAAGTTTAATAGTTTATTTAAATAATTTACCTTAGTGTATTTAAGTTTTTTATCACTTTCGAAGGTTTCCAAAATCACTCGAGTTATCCAATTACCACTTTTATTATATCCTATACTAAGGAAAAAATTTCTAGATTTTTTCTCTTCACTATAAAACGGCGATGGAAGACCTGGGGGTAGTATTATAGTTTCAACTTTTGTAGTGTTCACTTTGAGACATTGACAACTTAACATTTTGTCGTAGTTGGAACCATAGCTACGTTTCATTACGAGGTGTTTTAAAACAGTTTTTTTGTCATTTTAATCATAAAAACATAACAACCTAATATGTTTGAATTATTATCACAAGCTGGCAACCACGTCACCATTTTACGTCACTCAAGGGGTATGACGTGCATGGAAAATTGTTTTTAATTCAGTATATGTGAGATCCATTCGTCTACTGTCAAACTATAACTTACACCGTTCTGACAGAAAATAAGAATGGCTTAAAACAATATAGAAATACACTAAATCTAAAGCTCTTATATATTTATATTATATAATTTTTTTTTATTTTTAATGGAGAATCACTCACATATAAGTTTACATAAAACCAAAATACAGGGTGTTACAGAATTTTGTTAAGAAAAAATTAAAGCAGATTCTACCTCAAAAAATACAAAAAATGCTAAATACAAAATATAAAGCCTAATTTTTAAAAGAAAAAGTTTCCGCAATGCTTTTTAATGGTCTAAAAATATCTAATTAGGTGTTTTTTTTCTCATAAACTAAACAAGATACGAAAAAATTAAAAAAATATAAAAGATGCACTGTTATTTTCTTAAACTGAAAAATCTACAAAAATTTTGCACACATTTACACAGTCAGTAATGTACCGGTTTTTGGTAAAAATTTTCCTTTAGTTGCTGCTGGACTTATTAAATGTAAAAAGTTAGTGATAAATTAACCCCGTAATGCTATTAATACCATTGTCAAATTAAAACAATATTGGGTAAAGGATATTTAAGACATTTAATTTTTTTGTTTTACAAGTGTAACACCCTGTATCTTCAGAACAAGGAATTTGTAAATCCAGAGTTATATAAACTTTTTTATATTTTTCAAAGTAAAATTTTCTTTTAATTTTTTGACAACATACCGTATAAACAATTTATAGGGCCGATAAATCGGAAAATGACCCTGGCATGGTCAAAACTTTAGTGCTGGTGCATTTCGCAATATCGAAAATACTAGGATTTTAGCTCTTCATGTGTTAAATTATTTTTAGTTTATTTAGTTTTTCTGTATACAACACGCGTTAAAAATATGTTTTCCTACGACCACTTGTGAAAATAGCAAATAGCACACTGATTTCATGCATAGAAAATGCGTTATATCCCACTAGTGTTGCAAAGTACTTTACAGCACTAGTGTTGCAAAGTACTTTACAACACTGGTGTGATACATATTATGATGTCATTCTAAAAACTGCTATTGGTTTTGCAAGTGACATATTTGTTGTAGTGACAGTAAAAAAACTTTTTATTTACCTTAAACGGTAGAACCCAAATTAGCAAAAATCATCTTATTTTATATTTATTAAAATTTACGAAAAAATAAAAACAAAAACAAAAATAGACATAACCACAAAAACAACTTTCACTGACTGGCACAGTGTTGTCAGATAAGTATCAAATTTAAAATTTTCCTTTCTACCTTTGAGCACGTACTTTATAGAGGCAGTCTTGCCGCTTGACCGTTCGACCTAAAGCGCAAGAGAAAAAAGCCTATAGATCAAATTCCTTCCTCTCTTTCTTCGTGTACTCAAACAACTAGTTAAATCTTTTTTAATCCCTAATTAAACCTAAGGCTAATACACACTTTATGAATCCACTTTCTTTTATCCATTCATAAATAGAATCAGACCCTTCCGACGTTGCCAAATGCTTTCCATATTTTGCATGGTAACTGACGTTTGGTAGTCGTTTTGTCCTTACTTTTAGGACTTTAGGTTATACATTTACAATTTTCATATTTTTTATATTTTTTCTTAAAAATATGAGGAAAAACTGTTATTTTTACTTAATTTTATATGTGATGTTCAGTTTCATTAACTCGTTTTACCAATTTTACCCCACCCAGCACCCCTTTTCACTTCCCGGTCCCGTAAGTTTATTTACTGATATTTTTAAAAAACGGAATATTTTGGATATGCACCACTTACGTTTTATTTAGAAGAGTGTCTAAAATATGTAAGAATCGATAATTTTTAAAAACACTTATAATAGCAGAAAACCGTATTAAACTATTAGCGTTATTACCTAACAAAACCATACAATTTTTATTAAGTGAGGGCCTTTTTAAATTCCAAAATGATAAAAGTTATATAATTCTTCTAGGTAGGTGATTTTCGATGTAAAAATATTGTCAAAACAGTATAATATAGCAGTGAGGAAAAGTATATATCACACTAGTGTTGCAAAGTAAATATCACCCTAGTGTTGCAAAGTTCTCAATTGTTTTTTATTTTTCTGAACAGACAAACTTTAATTTATTTTTTTTTTGGTGAATAATTTGTGGTCGTAGGAAAAATAGTGTACAGTACTCGTGTGAAAATGACTTTCTTACACTCGTGGGTTTGTCGCACTCGGCTAACGCCTCGTGCTACAATATTCCCACTCGTGTGAAATTAGTCATTTTCCACACTTGTAATGTAATATACTATTTTTACACCTAGTATATTAAAACGCTTTGGAAAATATTACCTTTAAAAAGAAGTTGTCTTGTCCTATATGACTATACAGTGTGTCCCAGGATAGGTTTTCAAAAGGACAAATGGACCAAAGTTTTAAATCGACATTTCGGGAAAACTGGTCGCAATAAATACAAAATTTTACTCCAATTGGTATTATACAGGGCCAGTTATAACTAAAAATATGAAAAATTCACAAGTTACTTTTATTTTTAAAAATTGAATAAAATTGTGTTTGTAAATGTTGTATAGAATTAAATTTTATATTAAAATTTTAAGTTAAAGAGAGTAAAAATTATGTAATTTCCATTACGCAGTTCAACTTAAAAATGGACAAGAAAAAAGAAAATTTAAAGGAAAAAATTATTATTAATTTTAAATATTCTTTTAAACATCGCTGGCTTAAGCCAATCATTTTAGAAGCTGTCAATGCATAATGTAAAAAATTGACAAAAATATTTTTTTACTTTAATTCTTTAATTTTAAATTTTGACATTAAATTTAATTCTCTACAACATTTCCATATACAATATATCCTATTTTTTATATTTTTAGTTATAACTTGCCCTGTATATACCAATCAAAGCAAAATTTTGTACTTATAAGTTTTGGGTCATGCGATCAGTTTTCCCAAAAGGACGTTCAAAGATTCCAAAATTTTTGGTCCATTTGTTCTCTTGTAACAACTATCCTGGGAAACACTGTATATCATAAAAAGACATTTTTTGGCAAAATATTTCAGGTATATGAAAAACTGTTGCTTGGCAATTTCGTGAATGATATTTATAACAAAACTGACAGTACTGACTAAATGTCATAAACGAAATTAACAAAAAATAAGAAATCTAATAGTAGGGTAGCCTACGATACTAAATAGGGATTTACTCGAGCGTCATAGAGACCTATTCGGTTGCAAAGCTTAGATGATAAGAAGAAAAAATGTAATATAATGTATACCCTTCTATCGGTGAGGGAAGCGATAAGAATTACAAGTATGTGTTTAACCTTTAATTTATATATAAATCAACAATAGTGTTTTACCTTTTTTACTTTAACCCAACTAAGTTTAATAACGGGTAATATCCCTAGTGCATTTATTTTTTTCATAAAAATTCGAAAAATGAGTTTCTAAGTAATTTGTTTTGACAAATACCAAGAGCAAAAGTGGTTTTAAAAATCCAAGTCAAAGACGAGGATTTTTTGCACTTTCGCGAACGCTTTTTGTTAAAAGAGATTACTTAGAAACGAGTATTCCATTTTTGCCAAAATTGGACGCACGAGGGATATTTGGTATATTAAGTTAAATAAACATTTTATTTTTATACATTTTTTAAATCTAAACAATAATTAATAAAAACAATATAACCTGCAACTTGTCAAACTTGCATGAAATTTTTTCGATTTTTTTCCCGGAAAACTGCCGACAGCTAAGTTGATAGCTGTTAAGTAATCCAATCAATTTTTGATAGCGATTTGTTAAAATTATTAGGAAGGCAATAATTATATATTATATCACAAGACCTATAAATTAAGTTGATTAAACTACCCAACAATATTTCGCGTAAGATGTTTCTTGGAAAATAGATGAATGTACAATAATTTATTAAAAACGCGAGACCGCGGTCGAGGGTTTTTATTTTAAAATTATTGGCCATGAAACTATTTGCCCAGCCAATCTTACAAAAACTATTTGGGTAGTTTAATCAATTTAAATTTGTAGGTCGAGTGATAAACGGCTAGATTATTTCGTAAAAACTTAGATTTGGATGACAGAAATGTATTTGCGGTTTAAAGGCATATGTGGTTTAATTACCTTTTTAAACAAAATTTATTTAAAAAATGGTGGTTTCTGATTGGTTTATTTTCTATTGAGGGAAATAATCGCTAAATTACCATTATGTTGGTTTATCAAGGTATGAGCAGGTGGAGTTTTGCTAGTAGAAAACAGGAGGTTGCTATGACAGTTTGCCAGTGTAAAATACTCTAGTGAAATAGTCTCTATAACATTTATAGGTTTTAATATTGTCCATGTGCAGATATCAAATTAAGTGAAAATGTGCTTTTTAAAATTGGTAAAAAGGAAAACCGAAAAACACTCTGTGCTGTACAAAAAAACTCTTTTACACATTTTTTTTATTCATTTAAAGTAACTCTATTTCGAAGTTTTCGTGTTTTAGAGGCTAACGGGACCAAGCTATATGTATGTACTACTCTAAACTTTAAATGAAGTCACTAATGTAATATTCCACATACGACTTTAAATACCAACAACTATACAATATTTATTAACATAGCTAATCTTGACAATACAGTAACCCTAACTGAAACCCTGGTTAATGATTAAATAATGTTTAGATACATACATTACGTATGCATATGTATACTAGATCGTAATAGAGTTTATAAGGTAATGCATTTTACCGCTTGATATTCCCAGTCAAATATTATGAGCAAGTGTCGATAAACAGTTTAAAGTGTAGTTTCCATAAGCCCTAATGGCGACATAATGAAACTTTAGGGGCAAAGGCAAAGCTCAAGATATTTCAGTAAAGAATCCTCTTTTTATTAAAGGCTAGTATGGTTTTGGATATTATGAATTAAAATTGCGTGTTGGTAAGATCTATTTATTTTATATAAGATTTGTAAATATTTTAAAATAAGTCAGTACAAGATATATATGCCAGATGTGAGGCATGATTTTTTTAAATTTTATATGACCTTATAAAATATATGTTTTAGCCTTTAACGAAGTATTTACTTAAATTTTCGTATGACATTATTTAACCTTATAGTCCTTTGGCCAGTAATGAAATTCACTTTATGATAATAGCTACCACGAATACTCATAATGCCATTTATGGAAGCGGCGCGTTAACCCAGCCTGTTAATGTCAAATGTTTCGGGTGTCGGACCGGATAAACGCGTCCCTTTTTTAGTCAAACAAGTTAACCACATTGTTTGGCATGTAATTTTTAACATTGTTGCAAAAATCGTAGGGACTACAGTTACGAAACCCGCCCAATCCGATACCAAAAACATGTCAATGGGCCTTATGGTTTCGTGACTGTAACACTTACAACTTGTGGCATAATGTTTAAGAATTGTCCGACCAAAAAGAAACGCGTTTGCCCGGTCCGACACCCGAAACATTTAACATTGACAAGCTGGCTTAAAGCGCCGCTTCTATATATGGCGGTATGAATATTCGTGGTAGAATCGTCAAAAGGAACATCCCTAAAAAGGATTTAGAAGTGGTATTATCATGAAATAAATTTTATTACTGGCTCAGAGACTATAATTCTTAATTTTTATACGAGCTTCGTAACGGCGAAATTGGCGAAACTAATTAAAATGTGTTTTAGTCATTGACGTATTATAGTTAATATTTTATATTACCTAATGCAAAATGGTCCAAAACATTGTAACAAAAAGTAAAATTAAAAATCTCTCACGGCCAAATTAAATATTTTTAACGTGTTAGTACTGTCATGTAGAGTGGTCTACGAACGGGGTAAAAATTTAAATTTTCTTTTTATTTTTCAATTAAATAAGCATTAACCATAATTTTTGGGCATTCCGATGGCAACACACTAGTCTTCAAAATTTTTAATTTTTAAGGGGTTAAACAATTTTACATGCCACTAGCTCACCACCTCACCGCCACGTGCTTGTTACCTGAGTTCGGGCCTTGCCATGCTAAGCTTTTTTTATTCCTTTAAAAAAAAAATCCGTAAGTTGTTACCCATCCTTTTAAAACGATCTTAGTAATTTTCATCTTAATATAAAAAGTAATAACGGAAGATTAAAAAGTTAAAAATAAAAAAGTTTATTAGAAAATGGTAAAAATGCAGTTAGCCTTTGAAGTTTTTTCCGACTTCCAATTATAAAATAATTACTTTGGAATTATTTCTAAGCCGTTTTCATTTCACAGTTTATTACATTAAGACAAAATTTGTGAAGTAGTGTCTGGTAACTTTTACATAGATAATTTGTTGTTTGTAAGTTAAATTTTTAACTTTAAAAAGGTTTTTATTTGATAAAATATGGAATATTTTTCAAAAAATCAAATAACTTTCTTCCTATCCTTACAAAAATTATTTACATCTTAAAGCTGAAAACTGTAAATATGCAGTTAGATATACAGAGTTAGAAGAAAAAACCGAAAGGGTAAATTATTTTAGCAAACATCAAATAAAAATGAACCAAATGTTGTGCGAAGGAGTAACTAAACATGAAGACTTTAAAAATTATATTTGCAAGGTTGCCAAGTGTTTTTTTTCCTTGGGTTAGAGAATTATGAAATTTTAAATGAAATATCCCAATTTTTAATAATGTAATTAATTGCCGGCATCAACTTTATTATAACTTGATATTATTGGTTTTTTTCCTGTCAATTTTAACTTCTTTGCTTTCACCTCTTTTGTTGTTGCTCTTTCTTTTTATCTAGTAATGAAGCCAAAACGGCAAAAATTTCTTTTCTACCCGTCGGGACACTGCCGCAACTGAAATATTTATAAATGTCACATCAAAAATACCCGGACCCGGAACTGACACTGAACGGACACGGCACGGATATGTATAAGTCGACCGTTACATAGTCAATATCATTAGGTTATTGCCAAATTAAAACAAAATAAGGTAAGGAATATATTTTTTAAAACAAATTTTTACTCTCTATATTATGGGAACAAAGAATTTGCAGTGTTTATGTAAACTTTTTTTCTCATAGGTTTAATAGTAGAATATGTCCCTATTTTTGTTTAACAACATTCTCTAACAATCTATAACCTATATACATGTAATCGATATGGTTTTTGTTTCTGTTTAAGAATTATATTTTAGTTAAAAACATAACAACTTTCTCCCAAAACAAGCTATGCATTTTAATATACTATTTAAATACACATAACAGCATGCGTTTTATATGTAAAGCACGAAATAGAAAGCTTTTCATATAAGTTTAAAAACCAAGTTGATCTTGGAAGGATTAGGACTTTTTACTAAAACTTAAAAATATTGTATGTATTTTTATTTATAGAATGCACTCCAATTATAACTAGCCACTCTAAATAATTCCGTTATCTGTACACTTATAAAAAAATCCTAAATTACGTCAATTTTTATTTTAAGAGCGACACATTTTTCTGGTAATATTAACCTATTTAGGGTTATCCTTTTCCCTCACCAAGACAAACGTCAAAAAATCAAATGAAAAAAGAGTTCAAGTGATATCTTATCTTAAAGGGTTTTAAATTCTGTTTTTAACGGTCGTTAGTTTTTTTATTGATTTTGATAATTTTGAGAAAATTTACTTTAAATGCCGAGGTCCCTAGCGAGTGGCTTATCCTTATAACTTTTTAATTGTTTAAAATATTAAAATAAAATTTTGTAAGTAGGGTTTTTCAAAAAAATGTTCATTGTTTTACAAACTTACTTGTTTTATGTTAACTTCCAGTTTAACCGCAAATGACCTATATTTGCCTATTTTAAATAAGACATTCGCTTTATTTTTACTAATATTATTACAAAATGACGTTTTGCGTAAAATAACATTACAATATTTAAAGATTAGATGTCAAAATGGAGCAAATTGAGCGTCACTGTACTCAGCATGTAATTTTTAATTCAAATTAGTTAAAATATGACGGAGGTCTTATTTAAAATAAGTGCCAAATTTCATTTTGATATTGCCACGCACTTTCCTTTAAAGTTGATTTGGTTAAAATTGATGTGACTATGATGAGTCACACCAATTTAAAAGTAAGAGAGAAAGAGATTTAAAAAAGTAAAAAAGGAATATTTAATCAGTGCACTAGTATATTTCACGCCGAGCAAGTTGTAAGAGTGCGTGCAATTCTACCCGCAGCTCAGGGTGAGGAATAATGAGTCCTTGTTGGCGCCACCAGTTTTTTTACAGACTACAAACTGGAAGTCTTCTAGGTGTTATAGGAACTTGCTCAACGATCACAGACCATTGCACAGAAGTAAAAAGTTAAACAATAACATAAAATATTTTAACAAAAAAGAAGGGATATTCGGGTAAGCTCGGTTTAGAAAACAAAAGCACAATTTAAAATTAAATCTATTTTAAAATAAAAGGATATGCAATATTCACACATAAAAAATACGGTTATTTTTTTATATATAAATTATTGAAGAAAAGATGCAAAATAATTAGATAACATAAAGTTAAAGAATAAAAAGGGTTTTTTTATTATTGAAGTTAAAAGAGAAAATAATAATAAATAAAATAATTAAAAATTACAGTTCTCTAAATAAGACCCTTTTTAATTAGTAAGGTTAGTTAATAAAATAATTTGCCTGAGTAGTCTTGGAGAAGAATCCAAATAAAAGGAAGTAAGTCCAGACAAAAGGATCCAAGTAAAAGGGTCCAAAATAAAAAGTAGTAAGTCCATGTAAAAAAAGGTCTCCGATAAAAGGTCCAGATAAAAGGATCCGGATGAAAAAGCCGGATAACAAAGTCCGAGTGAAAAAGTCCTTAAAGTTGTTGGGCGGCCTTGTATAGGTGACTCAGCAATAGGTCGGTTTAAAAATTCTGCTTACACAGTTTGTTTCTAGTTATTTAACACAAAAATATTCCACAAAATGGCTAAAACTTGCCTTGGCAGGAAATGTTTAGAGGATACCTTACGGATGATTAAAAAAATCAGATGTCCAAAAACACTTCTTGCGACCCTGCTGTTAGTCGAGCAAATGCCATTTCTCCTCCTCAAGCCAACTTTACTTAGCAAAATAAAATACCAACCTTGAAAAAAAAACACTAAATGCGATCTAAACTGTTGCTTTAACAAAAAGGCCTGCATCCCAAAAGAAAAAAATAAGAAGAAACGTCTTCGCTTTTTTATGGCTCTGTCTCAGAGGCAATTCGCCAGTATTTGTTAGAGACACCAATGTTGTCTGGCACTTAAACATATTGACAGCCGTATTCACCAAGAAAGAGGAAGAAGAATAGCTACCCTTGACATTCACACCTGTCGACTAACCTCACTTTAAAAACTTTGGTAAATAAACAGGATAGCCCAAAAATGTAAAAGAAATAAAGCAATCCAGAAAACAGGAGGCCAAAAAAGCAAAACTAAAAGTTTGAGAGGTTCACTAATTCTGGTTTTACAAAGGAAATAATAACTTAACGAAAAAAAACTCAAATGCAATTGCGTGCGAAGCCTACAAGAAACTACCCAGAAGCAGGGTTTCTTTAATTTAAACAAGGTAAATACGATCTCTAACTTTATATTTTCCTGTATACTGACTGCAAAACCACAATATCGCGCTAAGAGAGTGGCATCCTAACAAAACATTAAAATCTTAAAATGTTAGGTAGACCAACAAAAGCAGCTAAATTTCATCGAGAAAGAAACACTAGAAATTTATTATTCCAGATGTTAAACCGAAGAAAAAATGATTTACAAGGTTCTGATATTTAATGAAAGGTTTTACAAAATAAAATAACTTAGTAATGATACCTTATATTTAAAATAGTGATACAGGTGGGTAAAAATTCTAGGTATTAAACTGAATGACCAGAACAACCAAATGTATCGCTAATGACGAAATCAAACTGTTACAATATTTTATACAATAAAAAAGTTATAGGGGTGAGCCACTTGCTAGGGATTTAGGGTGAATTTTTTTAGAGTCTACCAAACCGATTTTAAAAAACTATAGTCTGTTAAAATAATAATATAAAACCATTTAAGATAAGGTATCACTTGACCCCACTTTCCGTTTGAACTTTCTGACGTTTGTGTTGGTGAAGGGTAACCATGAATAAGTAAATTTTGACCTAAAAATGTGTCCCCCTAAAAATAAAAATTGACGCATTTTTTAATTAGTGTAGAAATATCAAAATTGTTTAGGGTGGCTTGTTTAAATTAAAATGCACTGTATTGTAATAATCTGCTAGCAATGGTATAAATCTTTTCGCGATAATAAAATTACAAAATAAATTAGAGCAAAGTAGATATCATAAAAAACTTTCGTTGTCTTTTTATCTTGTACCCCTTTAAATCACTTATTATAAAACTGTTAAGTTATTGATAATCTAAAGAACAATTAATAACAAAAACATATTTAGAAGGATGGTTCTGCTCTTTTAAGGACGCACAGGTTGGACTGTGGTTGTTGATAGTAAGTCATATTAACTACGTAAAACCACACTAAATGTATACATTTCTAAAAGTTGGGGTAGAATTTAGTTATTTAGTGCATTGGCGTACCCTACCGCAGTAAAACTACTAATATTGTGGTAATATTAGGATTTGCAAAGCTATACTAACTCTAAAAATAGTAACCCCAATTATGGTTTTACTCGCTATAAGTAAACAATAGGCGTGAAAAAGTTTTTCTTTAGCTAATTTAGTCACAAAAAATATTTTACCCTGTCTAAAAATAATGTTATTTTTAAATTTTTTATAAATTATTATTTTTTTATTTTTAAAGGCCTCTAAACTGAAGCATTAACAAACTTCGCGCAAGTATTAGGAACAATATTTTTTGTGAGTTCCTTAGAGCGGTTTTACAACGTAGTGTTAACAAACTCGGAGTTAAATGAATATGTGGTTAAAGTCCTAGCTATATTTTAAAAGCTGTTTACCAAATATGGTTCGCTTTTAGGGTAGGAGTAGGTATACTAAGTCAAAGATTTACTCGACATTGTAAAAGCCGCTATAAATAAAGTGGAAGAATATATTTATTTTTATTCTAATATTTTTTAACGTCACATAGTATTTGACAGTTTTGACGTTTATTTGTTGTTGCTCTAACAACCAAATAAATTTTGTGACATGAGAATTTGTGTGCAAATTTTAACTTTGCCCATGTAAACGGATACCTAAATAACTACTTTGCGCACGCGAGTAAAACTAAATAATAATATATTTGTCCCGTTATTAGGGATAAATTATTAATATTTTAAATTATTTGTTTGTATGGTGAATCTTTACCGGGTGGTGTATCGCCAAACTGGGAATGAAAATCCCATGTAAATTTTATTACCCAAAAATGTTGGCTCACCTATTGATTTTACGACAAACAAACTATTTTGTAGACTTTAACAAGAGAAGCTCACACATTAAATTTCGTTATATTTTAATAAGGAAACTAGATGTTATTAAAACAAAACTATTTGTAAAATTTAAAAATAGACAAGCTATTATACAGGGTGTCCAGTAACTCCACCGAAAAACTTTACCGGGTGATTCTACAAGGAAAAATAATTTAAAAAACCTTATATGAATATGTGTCCCAAACATCTTAGTTTTTAAACAACGGGGTGTTAAAAATTTTAAAAAATTATCGTTTTTTATTATAACTTTTATACCAATTAAAATATTTGTAAAAAATTTATAGACATCTTCTATGTATCAGAAGACATATTTTGACATAAAAGAAAAAAATAAATTTTTACCAGTGTCGTCCATAAGGGATTTGGTATACATATTTTTTAAGAAAAAAATGGTACGCCACTGCTTTTTTCTAAAATAAAAATATTTTTTCAATCCCCATTTAGTGTAGAACAAATGGGACTTTTTTTGGTTGATGTACAGTTTTCGCGTAAATAAATTGAAACCATTGTTTGGCATGGTAAAATCCCTATTTAATTAACTAATAAATGACAAAGGTTTTTTTACTGTAGAATTTGATATAAGCAATAGGAAATGACCATGCTAAAAAATGGTTTTTATTTTTTATGCAGTAATCGTTTACAACAGTTTTTTAAATTACTTTGCTTATTAAAAAATAACAAAATTTAGTGTGTGAGCTTATATTATCAATGTCTTCTAATAGTCATATACAATTTTGCTGTAAAATTACTAAGAAAACCAATATTTAAAAGTATCAAAATTTACATGAGATTTACTATGGCCAGTCTGGCAATGTATCGCCCGATATAGAAATTTTTTTTTTAATATTAACAACTTAGTAGTAATACTAAACAATATGAATAAGTGTAATATGTTACCCAAATATAATGTTTTTCTTATAAGATTAAATGCAAATAAAAATGTAAAAAAGTATATTACTTTTAAAGAAGAAAAGCTTCGTTGAAACGTTGAACAAAATATGGTGCCATATTTTAGGGTGATCTTTTAAAAACAAGCTCATTTTAAATCCTTCCGAAATTCTGATAACAAGCAACCTATCATTCTGGTAATTTTTTTTAATCAAATAAAGTTCCGTATATTAATTAGCTTTAAACCTTTTTATTCCTAGAGTTTCTAGAATGGGGAACCTGCTGCCCGCGGAGGTCTTTCCTTCCCCCAAATCTTCAAGTATTTAAGTGCCGTGTCAACAAACTCTTTCTCTTACCTCGCTTAAGATACCCACGGTACGTTAGTATTTAGGCTTTAAGCCTTCGTGATTTGTCCAAAGATAAAAAAAACTAAAATATAACCCACAGTATCGATTAAGAAAAATATATCGGTGTATTTAAATATTTAAAAAATTGGCCTGTAAGATCTCTAATAGTAATCTCAAAAGCAACCATTTAAGATGTAATGGCACAGGTAAGCTTAGACCTTATCTAGATAAATTGCACAAGTTATAGCTTAAAGGGTTGGAAACGAGACTATTTTGGATTTACGAAAACTTATGTAACACTTTAAGTAATACCGTACTTGTAAAGTGGCTTTAAAATATTTTGGCTTTAATACTTGTTGTTTTATGACGTGCTATATAAAAGTAGAATTTACCGGTAAAAAAATTCAACATAAGTAAATTAAATGGTAAGACCTAATTATCTTATTATCAAAAATAGTATATTGTGTAACTTATGAGAAAAGCAACATATTTCCAGACGATAGTGGAGTCCGAAATATACTTTTTTATGTGTTTTAAGTATTTTTCTTTAATCAATATATTTTTTAAATATTTGATTAATGTAGCATTAAATATTTATTTTTTGTTTATTAACTCTTAACGACTACGGTGACTAATTCTAACACTGATTGAGATTACGAAGCAGTATGAGATACCGTAACACAAATATTTATATAATTCTCTCGTATTTTCTGGTGGTAATAAAACTACTGACCAAGTTCATATCCTTTATAAAATTTCCAGTTATATTCAACTAAAAAATAATTTCCAAAACGAATAAAACAAAATATAAATTAAATTAATATATAATAAGTATTTTTAAATAGTTTAAAAGCCACAAAAATAAAAAGTAATTATATTGTTTTTGAATACCAAAATTACATTTTTCATGAATGTTATAAACAGATAGGTTTTATACAAATCCTTTAAACAAAAAATGTCTTTTTTTCTAATTTATATAGGCAAAAATGACAAGTAATTTTTGTCTGCAATCCCTCATCATTTGGTTGTTGTAGTGCTGGTTGATAACTCACTCAGTTTATCATTACTTTTAAGCTCGCGATTATTTTCTTGTCTGCTTACTTTATATCTTTTATCTTTGATGATTGTTCTCGCTCACTAGCGTGTTTACTATTAAATTGTGTAGTCCTCATGTTCTGGTTTATCTAACTGTCTCAAGCACCATTCTTCAAATTTTACATCCTCTGGATACATACGAGATGGACCTGTATGTTGTGACATAATTGCAAGGAAAAATATAAAATATTTGTAATTTAGACATAAATAAAATTAATAAGCAAAACGAATTTTGTCACACTTACCCTACGACCCGGTATGAGGTATCGCCATAACAAAAAAAACTTAAAACAAACAGATTTTTTCTAATTTAGAGTGCAAACGTTACTAAACCTATAAATCTCGAAGCTGTCAAGAGATACCTAAAGCCTTAAGGCAGGTGGGGAGAAAATTTAGAAAATGGTGGAAATAGAACTCGATAGCGATATCTGATACCGCTATGTAGCCTTTAAGGGTTAATTATAAACATTATAATTATTTGATCTCGGATATGTCAATATAGAATCACATTATAATGTATTGTTGATTAAATTTTACAAACGTCAACAGTGGATATTAAAGTTACAAAAAAAAATAACGGCAACACAGTTAAGGTTATTTACAATATTGACAAAAGGTTTTTAAAAAGTAATCCAACTTTACTGCAACTTAAATTTTGGTAATCTTTTTCTTGTTGCCGTTTTCTCTATCCTTGTATGTAGCGTAGCAAATTATTATTGTCAAATAATACTCTTACATGCCATGCAGTAATTTTTTTAAATTAGAAAATTCATTATTTTTTAAATTTACCATAGCTTATGGTACTTTTCTTAAAGCAAAAAAAAAGGATTTTAGGATTGAAGAAAAATATACAGGTGTTTTGAAATTTATTATCATGATTTAAAATAACAAAGTTGTCTTAAATCGAAAAATCGGATATTTTGTTTTTGTGTTAACATAATGTTATAACCAAATGGCAAAGAGATAAATACCTAAAAATCGAAAAAATAATAAAAAACATTTTAAAGAATCCAAGGCTTTTGCAAAAATCACATTTTTTTAACTCACTCTATAACCCCTATCACCCAAGGTTAGATTATATTTATAAGGTTGCGACATATCCTCAACTTTTAGGCGGTTCGAGGTCGGGGACGCAAGGAAGGGCACACCACGGAGAAAAGTTGGCAAGACTGCGTAAAATTAAAGTTGATGATCAATCCAGTGGCGTATAGAATTTGCGCATTTTATTTTGTTTTGGAAGTGATATTTGTTAAAAGATGTAATTTCAAATGTTTTTTATTTAAAGTAAAAGAATTTACAACTTATTAATAATTAAAAACTGTTGTGTAAACGGTTGTTCTACTAATACAATAAACTGTATATCTCCGGCACTGAACAACATGGCCGAAAAATGGGAGATGTGACGTCATAACACGTCAAAGCAATATGGCCGAATGTCGCGACCTTATATAGACCGACTTTGTTATCACCATACTTTTCCGTACCTCCTGTATAAAAATACTCTCAAATTATATGCAAGTACAATTTAGTAATACCTTGGATAAAAAGATAGTAAATGACCCTATTAAAGGCGACAAAGGTTAAAAGAAATGTTACTTAGGTATTTGAATAATGTTTTATTCATTTAAATCGATTTTATTCTGACACTCCAAATAGCTCTGTCTGGCTAGCCAGGTTTAACTTTTAAATTTATGAAAAAAAAGATCATTCGAAAAAACACATAACTTTAGCTGCGTCCTATTTTTTAAGAGGTGTTAACGATTTTAAAATTTTGGACGGATGTATGATTGGATATGGTTGGATGAGATGCAGATTTTTGATGCTTCGAGTTTTATGTTAACTTTGCTATTTTAAATGGAACGCCCTATATATTTTTTAAGAAAATCATTCTACAGGCAATTTTAAGAACATACATGTACCACAGGTTATACCTATCTTATTTAGTTTTTTAAAAAAATGGCTTTTGAAACTTTTATGTTAATTATCGATTTGTTGAAAAACAAGTGACAGTAGAAAAGGGCCAATGCGATTTTTACACCTATTCACTTAGCTTTACATCCGATCACCGTAAAAATACAATTCGAATTGAAACCATTACCTTAAGCCCAAAATTTAAACTTGACACTTATTTTTAATTATTTTTGTTACATATATCCTATTGCCAAACCTAAAAGTTTTATGGTTATAAAAGTAAAACGTTAAAAAATACTATTTTCATCCCTATTTTTAAGACACCCTAGCGTTTTACTATTAATATCGTAAAAAATATTAGGTTTGGAGAATGAGAATATAATTTACAAAAAGATTAAAACATAAGTGCTTGCAAAGTTTAAATTTTAGACTTAATGTAGTGGTTTTCATTTAAATTATTAAAATTATTTACTGCCAAAAGTCAATTTTTGTGGCAGTTTCGGTAAAATCGGAAATTATATTTTTACGGTGGTAGGATATAAGGCTTATAGAATATGTGTAAATAAAAATTACATTAGGCCTGTTCTACTATCATTTGTTGTTTAACAAATCGATAAAAAGGAAATTTAAAATGACATCTTCTGACTTCATTATCTCAATAACTAATTTAGATAGGTATATCATGTGGTACATATATTTGCTCAGAATTGCTTGTAGATTTAATTTTTTAAAAATATATGGGGTGTTACATATAAATAGCCAAGTTAGGAGCACATAAAATCCTTAACATCAGAAATTTGCATCTTATCCAACCATGCATCCGACTAAAATTTTAAAATCGTGTAACACTACTCAAGAAAATGACAGACTTGCTAATTATTTCGTAAGGAAAAATAAAGTTGTTAAAATGTGGTTTTTGCAAAAAGCCATGAATTTTTAAAATGTTTAAATAATTTCTTAGTTATTTAGTTATTTAAATCTTTGCCATTTCATATAAAAAGTTTTATTACGCTTCATTAGAAAGTAATTAACCTTTAAAGTTAGAATTAAAAAAATACTTTTAAAGTGTTGCCACAGTACCCATAAGATTTGCGCAACTAAATAACTTCATATTATTGCTTTTTTTTATAGATAAACGGCTGTAAGTCGGTATTTATAGTCTGGGAGGTAGCAACATGAAAAAACAAAATTCCCTCCTCTCTTGGAAAGATCCTCGGCTGTCTGGCTGGCAGTAACGGTTGCGTTGCCGCCCAGATGTGACCTTGACATTTAGAGCTGTGATCTTGACATTAAGAGCTGTCACTTTGACACTTAGAGCTGTTACTAATATGTCAAAAAATGCAAACCTTGGTCATATAATATCGTTCTAAATTTCATCAAAATATACCAAACGGTTCAAAACTTAGAATGGGGAAAAAGAACTAAAATAAAAGGGGAAATTAAAGTTATAATAAATTTACAAACTTGAAAAAGTCTTTAAAAAATACAACATTTTAAACACTTTTATTTTTACAGCAAATAACTACTTAAAAGTAATAAAGGTGCGTCATATTATATTGTGTTGTAATTACAATAACTGCAACCAAATGTGTATCATTTTAAATAAAATATTGGTATAATATTATAGCATTTTGTGGATGAGAAAATAATATATTAAGAAAATATTATAGGAACAACAGTTGGTTTTTGTAATTATACGTATATTTAAAGGCTTTTTAAAATACTAAATATATGGAATTTCTATATAAATGTATTTATTTTATCTAAATTATAACAATTAAGGCTCTGATAAAATAAACAATTTGATTGTTTTTTTTTAATAATTAAAACTGGACAAAAGGTATGATATGATTTTGCTGGCTAAATTTTAATTAGGTCATTTAATTACTAAATAATAGATTTCTAAGAATATTAATAATAGACTATAAATTCGTACATCACCAAAAGCGACCACAATGGCAGAACAAGTGAAAAAATTACTTATAATTAAATAAAGATAAGGCAAGTTAATTATTTTATATGGTGCAAAAAGAAATACAATATCATTTTTAGCTCTTGCTTTATAAAAGAAGTGGTATTTTTTGGGTAATATATTGTTTCTATCTTATGCAAAAATCTGTGTTTCAATATAAAAACAGTTTTTTTGTTGTTTTATTATATCCTTTTGTACAGGATGTCCAGATTTTGTTGCAATTGCAGGGTATTTTGGTTAATATTGGCGATAGAGATTTACTCTTTTTCCAAACTGTTGCTACTTTGTCATGAAACTTCGTTTTTGACATAAACCACTTCTTGTCATTTTGAACACCCCTTTAATTTCAGTTGCCTTGTAACTTATACCAAAACTAAAAACTTGCATTAGTAAATATTTTTACGTAGTAGTACTATGCGATATTTAATTTTAAAATTAAAAACATAAATATAGAGAAACTATTAGGTGTTAGTTCTGGAAAAAAATTAATTTCACCCTGTAACAGGGCCATGAAAAATACTTTAGTGTCACCTTTTGTTTCTTCAAAAGTATCTGTAATAATAATAACCAACATACCCTGCAATCGCAACGAAATCCGGACCGTCTGTACGCTTAAAAGAAATGTCCTTGGTAATCTTAGAATAAATTTTTAATGTTGTTTTTTACAGGAACTGGAAAAACGGCAACACGAATAACCGTGGCCACTGCTGTGGGAATATGGATTTTAGCTATTATTTGTGCTATGCCAGCATTAATAGGCTCACACATAAAACCGATAAATGACGACGATGGCACGACACTTTTCGAAGTATGTTATCCATTTCCAGAAGAATGGCTTAACTTTAACTATCCTAAAGTTATGATAATGACCAGGTTCTTGGTGCTGTATGTTATTCCGTTACTTATTATTTTTGGATTTTACGTTGGAATGGCCATTTCTCTGATAACAAGCACGAGAAATGTTCCTGGTGAAATACAGGGTATGCAAAGACAGGTAAATATTTAAACTATAAATACTAGAATAATTTTTTATGTAAAACTGATAACTATTTTAAAAACATATTTTGGATATTCGTTTTTATTATTTTGTTTACTCTAAACTGCTTAAGTAATTATCGATAAATAAATTAATTTTGTTCTTAGTTGGTTATTCATACACCTAAATAATTTGGTTTATTATTTAAAATAAATAATTTTAACATAATCCTACATAAACAGGGTGTCCCAACTCTATTTATGAACAAAATAAATTTGCCCTTGTACAAGATACAACAATAAACTTATAAGAAATGTTTATTTGGGTATACTTTTTTATTGACAGTACCAGTTATTATACAGGATGTCTCCAAAATAACATTTTTATTATTAAGTACGTTTTTTTTAATGGAACACCCTGCATATTTTAACAAATTTTAACTTTGTATTAAATTCCACATCAAAAATGTATAACGCACTATAGGTCAATTGTTGCTGGTTTTTCAGATATCAGCAGTATGCTGATATATCTATTAACGATTAAACGTAAAGAAACAAAATAATTTTTGTTTCTTATTATCTTATTAGTTCTGTCACTGTCCCAGTGATAAGTACTATAATAACATTTAATAAATTACCCTAAATTGTAAGAACTACTAATAGGTGAGTCAGATATTCGGTTTATTTTAGATATATATTTACTAACTTTACCTAAAAAGCAGCCATAATGAACTCATTGCTGTTTATTTTAATGCAATTATCTTAATTGCTCACACACCCATTAGTAGTTTTTATGGAAGGTAATTAATTACATGGTATTATATTATTTTTCGCTTTGACAGAATTATTTAAAAATAATTAGAACTAAAATAGTGTTGCGTACTGCTAATATCTCCAAAACCAGCAATAATTGACATATAGTGTGTAATATACTTTTAATGTAGAAATTAATGTTGTAAAGAGTTTCAAAATTATTAAAATACACAGGGTATCATTAAAAAACCTACCTGACAATTTCAATGGTGTGTTTTAAAATACCTTGTATAGAAACTAGCATTGTCAATAAAAAGTGAATCTAAATAAACAATTTTTATTTAAGTGTATTTTTGTATCTTGTACAGGCGCGAAGTTATTTCGTGTATAAATAGAGTTGGGATACCCTGCATAATGGGGTGATTTATTTCCGCAAAAGTTAGTCTTTTTCCCGGTGCTCAAGCAAAATTTTATTCTACATAAATACAAAAAAAAAAGATATTTACTTTAAGCCCTTAATTTTAATTTTAAGGACGTACAATTTAATTTTTAAGGTTTTTTACCTAAAATCTAAAATGCACGTAAAAAAAATGTTTCTTTTTCAGAATATTAATGCTTAACCAATTTTTACTATATTGTGAATTATTTTTATGAACCTTACGGCATATTTCACGCTTTTTAAAATTGCTTTTGTGTATTTTTGTCTAACTGGAGCTTCCCCCTATATTTTAATTAAATCAGTGAAATTGCGATGAAAAATATAAGTAAATTGGTACAGTTTGTAGCAAAGATGTTATATGTTTCGTCACTTTGCTTGATGTCATATAAAGATTAGGTTAGGTTGTGTCTTGTGTCACATACTAAACCAAATAAAAAAAATTGACGTTTTAATTTAAATGTTAAAATACATATTGAACTTTTTAGATACGGAAGGTTAGTTTAAAATTTGGGCACAAAAATTTATAATTTTTTCATTAGCTTAACTTTTACATAGACATTTTAAAAAATAAATAAAGATATCCAAAATATCGAAAACCGACCACGACAGATATTGACATTTGACTGACAAATTTTTCGGACCTACGTAAGTAGGGTATTTTTTTCACTCTTAGTTTAGACATAAAGAGAAACCAACCAGGTATCACAAAACAATAAACGTCTCTGGCAGTACTTTTTGCTCAAAAATAAAAATAAAATGAAGTTTACTTTTAGGGAAAAATCATGTTTTTAAAGTTTTTGCGAGCCCTGTATACAAAATTAGTATTTTCTCTTTGTAAATCACATTTTTTTAGTAGAAAAAGAATTTTTAATCAAAAATAATTTTTCTTTTAGAAACGATGTTTTTATTTATTTGTCTTGTAAACCCCATCCGTGAACTGTACGCACTTTTACCATACTCTTATCATGAGTAGCTTTAATAAGAATGTCCCGACTCTATTGTTACGCCCTTCTGCTCAATGTTTATCCCTTTGTTTCAGATCAAGGCCAGAAAAAGGTTGCAGTAACAGTGCTAATCTTTGTAGCAGTATTTGCTATTTGTTTTGCGCCCTTTCACGCCTTTCTGCTGTTCTTCTATTTTAATGAAAGGTCTCAGGAGCTGTATAACCCTTTCTGGCATTATCTAAGGATAGTTGGCTTTTGCTTGTGCTACATGAATTCCTGTGCTAATCCTGTAGCTCTCTATTTTGTCAGCGGTGCATTTAGGAAACACTTTAACAGGTAAGTTGTTGAACTGCAAAAATAAAAATAATTAATATATTTTCTTTATTAACAGACATAAAAACCACCCCATACTGCAATACAATGTTTATTAAATATTTTTGAAAAAATGTTTTTTTTTCTTTTGATTAGTGAAAATACATTTTAACTAAAGTTTTATCTTTTTAATAATAATTTAAACATAAAATATGTTAACACCAAAAACTTAATAATAAATACAGGCTTTCCATATTATAGTGCTAAAAACATTTAGAGGATCTAAATATTTACCATATACAGTATCACAAGAAGACCAATGGACCAAATTTTTTTAAATTTTTAAACAGCATATTGCAAAAATTAGTTTTATGATTCAAAACTAATACATACAATAATTAAGTCTGATTAATTTAATTAAAATTTAAAAATGTTAACGCTCGAGAATGTCAAAATGACGTTTTTTTACAACTTTGTAGCCCTCCAATTTCTTTAGGTCACTGTCAAATTGTCAGACTAGTGGAATATAGACTTTTTAGCATGTAATTAATTCACTCTATATGACGCGCTCAAATATTTCCAATAAATATATATTATTTTTTGCTATCCTTGACGGGCGGTCTTATATACGGGGTTCGTATTTGGTAGTGGTACTTAACCGGGTACAAGGTATTCCTTTAATATAAATCTGCCGCGCTGTAGTAGATCCCAAAATCCCGCTCTTGGGCTTATCTACTATAAAAACTAGTACTTTTACAAATAGAACAAAATTGTATAAGAAAATGATGTAAACAATAAAATAAAATTTATTGTTAAAATTTAAATTTTAAGCATGAAAGCAGGCAGAAAAAATTTGAAAATCCCTTAATATTTTTTTCTCCTTTGACAATTATTTTAGTTATTGCGTAATATAAAAAAATAATTTTATGTTTTATTTGTTTTCTGGGAGATTAAATTTAAACAAAATATTATTTGGCTTTTCTCCAGAATAAAATTTAAAAGTTTATTTAATATTTTAAGAAAATTAAAACTTTTATACATTATGAAGAACAATTCTGCTCTTCAATAATATAATAAAAGTTATTATTGCTTTAAAAGAAATAAAATTATGAAATATTCAATATTAAGTTACTTACAATACAATAAAGGTTCATTAGCACTCGGTTGAAATCATTTTTATGCATCAAAATAAAATCTTAACAAGACGCCAGACGAGAACTGGGCCAATGTTTTCGTCTCAAAAATGTGGTAAATAGTTTACCAAAATCTGGTAAACAGTTTACCTAAAAACTTATAAACTTGTTAGAAAACTGAAAAAATTAAAAATGAAATGTCTGATGGACATTTTAGAGTTTGACACTACTTTTGAAAAAATTGACTGGTAAAAGATACACCTATTAGGTATCTTAACCAGATAAAAAGAATAGTAAAAATGTTTAGCCATATAATAAAGTATTTTATGTTTTATTTGTTTTCTGGGAGATTAAATTTAAACAAAATATTATTTGGCTTTTCTCCAGAATAAAATTTAAAAGTTTATTTAATATTTTAAGAAAATTAAAACTTTTTATACATTATGAAGAACAATTCTGCTCTTCAATAATATAATAAAAGTTATTATTGCTTTAAAAGAAATAAAATAATGAAATATTTAATATTAAGTTACTTACAATACAACAAAGGTTCATTGGCACTCGGTTGAAATCATTTTTATGCATCAAAATAAAATCTTAACAAGACGCCAGACGAGAACTGGGCCAATGTTTGCGTCTCAAAAATGTGGTAAATAGTTTACCAAAAATCTGGTAAACAGTTTACCTAAAAACTTATAAACTTGTTAGAAAACTGAAAAAAATTAAAAATGAAATGTCTGATGGACATTTTAGAGTTTGACATTACTTTTGAAAAAATTAACTGGTAAAAGATACACCTATTAGGTATCTTAACCAGATAAAAAGAATAGTAAAAATGTTTAGCCATATAATAAAGTATTTTATGTTTTATTTGTTTTCTGGGAGATTAAATTTAAACAAAATATTATTTGGCTTTTCTCCAGAATAAAATTTAAAAGTTTATTTAATATTTTAAGAAAATTAAAACTTTTTATACATTATGAAGAACAATTCTGCTCTTCAATAATATAATAAAAGTTATTATTGCTTTAAAAGAAATAAAATAATGAAATATTTAATATTAAGTTACTTACAATACAACAAAGGTTCATTGGCACTCGGTTGAAATCATTTTTATGCATCAAAATAAAATCTTAACAAGACGCCAGACGAGAACTGGGCCAATGTTTGCGTCTCAAAAATGTGGTAAATAGTTTACCAAAAATCTGGTAAACAGTTTACCTAAAAACTTATAAACTTGTTAGAAAACTGAAAAAAATTAAAAATGAAATGTCTGATGGACATTTTAGAGTTTGACATTACTTTTGAAAAAATTAACTGGTAAAAGATACACCTATTAGGTATCTTAACCAGATAAAAGAATAGTAAAAATGTTTAGCCATATAATAAAGTATTTTATGTTTTATTTGTTTTCTGGGAGATTAAATTTAAACAAAATATTATTTGGCTTTTCTCCAGAATAAAATTTAAAAGTTTATTTAATATTTTAAGAAAATTAAAACTTTTATACATTATGAAGAACAATTCTGCTCTTCAATAATATAATAAAAGTTATTATTGCTTTAAAAGAAATAAAATAATGAAATATTTAATATTAAGTTACTTACAATACAACAAAGGTTCATTGGCACTCGGTTGAAATCATTTTTATGCATCAAAATAATGTCAAGCTCTAACAATGACCAGTCAGACTGTGTCAATGTTAATGTGTTTCAGTTTTCTAACAAGTTTATAAGTTTTAGGTAAACTGTTTACCAGATTTTAGTAAACTATTTACCACATTTTGAGACGCAAACATTGGCCCAGTTCTCGTCTGGCGTCTTGTTAAGATTTTATTTTGATGCATAAAAATGATTTCAACCGAGTGCCAATGAACCTTTGTTGTATTGTAAGTAACTTAATATTAAATATTTCATTATTTTATTTCTTTTAAAGCAATAATAACTTTTATTATATTATTGAAGAGCAGAATTGTTCTTCATAATGTATAAAAGTTTTAATTTTCTTAAAATATTAAATAAACTTTTAAATTTTATTCTGGAGAAAAGCCAAATAATATTTTGTTTAAATTTAATCTCCCAGAAAACAAATAAAACATAAAATACTTTATTATATGGCTAAACATTTTTACTATTCTTTTTATCTGGTTAAGATACCTAATAGGTGTATCTTTTACCAGTTAATTTTTCAAAAGTAATGTCAAACTCTAAAATGTCCATCAGACATTTCATTTTTAATTTTTTCAGTTTTCTAACAAGTTTATAAGTTTTTAGGTAAACTGTTTACCAGATTTTTGGTAAACTATTTACCACATTTTTGAGACGCAAACATTGGCCCAGTTCTCGTCTGGCGTCTTGTTAAGATTTTATTTTGATGCATAAAAATGATTTCAACCGAGTGCCAATGAACCTTTGTTGTATTGTAAGTAACTTAATATTAAATATTTCATTATTTTATTTCTTTTAAAGCAATAATAACTTTTATTATATTATTGAAGAGCAGAATTGTTCTTCATAATGTATAAAAGTTTTAATTTTCTTAAAATATTAAATAAACTTTTAAATTTTATTCTGGAGAAAAGCCAAATAATATTTTGTTTAAATTTAATCTCCCAGAAAACAAATAAAACATAAAATACTTTATTATATGGCTAAACATTTTTACTATTCTTTTTATCTGGTTAAGATACCTAATAGGTGTATCTTTTACCAGTTAATTTTTCAAAAGTAATGTCAAACTCTAAAATGTCCATCAGACATTTCATTTTTAATTTTTTCAGTTTTCTAACAAGTTTATAAGTTTTTAGGTAAACTGTTTACCAGATTTTTGGTAAACTATTTACCACATTTTTGAGACGCAAACATTGGCCCAGTTCTCGTCTGGCGTCTTGTTAAGATTTTATTTTGATGCATAAAAATGATTTCAACCGAGTGCCAATGAACCTTTGTTGTATTGTAAGTAACTTAATATTAAATATTTCATTATTTTATTTCTTTTAAAGCAATAATAACTTTTATTATATTATTGAAGAGCAGAATTGTTCTTCATAATGTATAAAAGTTTTAATTTTCTTAAAATATTAAATAAACTTTTAAATTTTATTCTGGAGAAAAGCCAAATAATATTTTGTTTAAATTTAATCTCCCAGAAAACAAATAAAACATAAAATACTTTATTATATGGCTAAACATTTTTACTATTCTTTTTATCTGGTTAAGATACCTAATAGGTGTATCTTTTACCAGTCAATTTTTTCAAAAAGTAATGTCAAACTCTA